>ML810737.1:85298-110980 GCA_009831015.1 Picea engelmannii | reverse complement strand
GCGATCAACTGGGCTTCAAAGTAGGGTTACAAGGGATACTAAGGAGAGGTGAGGGGCCAACGGTCAAATTGTATGTCTCAGAAATTGTGAGTGCAAAATGTGTAAAATGGAAGAGGGCATGATGGGGCAGTCCAACGGTCAGTTTGTATATCGCGGAACTTTGGGTGTTGTTTGCAGGTCACGGAACAATGGAAGTGCAATCTTGAGCCCGCCTTTCCGAGAACCCGCAATCGAAAAAGTGGCTAAGTATGGAATAGGGAAACGATCGTTTGGACTCGTTTTCAATAATATATTGAAATTTGTAATAGATATCCCATTACCTGGAAAGATCTTTTCTGCATGTTTTTGGACAAGTTGTGTAGGGATAGTTAGTGTGACTGTATCCTTGAGCCTTTTTCTCATTAATGACAATCTTTACGGTTGCTACATGGTGATTTGTTAGCATTAAACCTTAGTTATTGCATACTTGGAAAGAAGTGCGAAGGTGGCGGGCACAGGAAACAACGATTAGGAATTGTAGATTTCGTGAACCCGCCAACCCGACGATCCACAAAAGAGATTCCAAGAAGTGGCTAAGTATGGAAAGCGGTCGAACAAACTTCAAAATAGGGTGACAAGGGTTCCCCAGGAGACGTGAGACCCCGACGGTCAAATTGTATGTCTCAGAACTTTTAAGTGCAAAATATGTAACACGAAAGATGGGAGAATGGAAGTGCAATCTAGAGCCTGTTTGCTCGGGAATTCACAATCGAAAAAGTGTCTAGGTATGGAATGGGGAAGCGGTCGGTCAGAGTCGTGATATAAAAGCATGAGTGCAAATGTGAACCCATGAGTCCGCCAACCCGCGTAGTTAGACATTTTTGGAAAAACGACTAAGTAACCAGAAAGAGAAAGTAGAGGGGAAAAATAAAGGGGAATTTGGTTAAGTATAGAAGAGGGAAAAAATGGCTAATATATTGAAATTTGTAATAGATATCCCATTACTTGACAAGATATTTTCTACATGTTTATGGACAAGTTGTGTAGGGATAGTCAGTCTGACTGTCTCCTCGAGCCTTTTTCCCATTAATGAAAATCTTTACGTTTGTTGCATGATGAGTTGTTAGCATTAAACCTCAATTATTTCATACAGGAAACAACGATTAGGAATTCGAGATTTCGTGAACCTGCCAACTCGACGATCCACGAAAGAGATTCCAAGAAATGGCCAAGTATGGAAAGCAGTCAGACGGGCTTCAAAATAGGGTGACAAGGGTTCCCCAGGATACGTGAGGCCTTGACGGTCAAATTGTATGTCTCGAAAATTTTGAGTGAAAAATGTGTAACATGGAAGCGGGGATGATGTGGGAGTCTGAAAGTCAATTTGTGTATCGCGGAAGTTTGGGTACTGTTTGTAGGTCACAAAACAATGGAAGTACAATCTAGATCCCGCCTACCCAGGAATCCGCGATTGAAAAAGTGGCTAGGTATGGAATGGGGAAGCGGTCGGTCGGAGTCGTGATATAAAAGCATGAGTGAAAATGTGAACCCATGAGTCCGCCAACCCACATAGTTAAACATTTTTGTAAAAATGACTAAGTAACCAGAAAGAGAAACTACAGTGGAAAAAGAAAGGGGAATTTCGTTAAGTATATAAGAGGGAAAATATAAAAGCGAAGGGAAATTTTCGTAAGTGGGAAATGGTCTCAAACAAGCCCCATTGTTGCAAAATTATCATTTTCTAGTCCAATATTTTATCCACTTACTCGTTTTCTATTGTGCTTGTATCATTAAAAAGGGTGTGAGAAAATGCTTTGTTGAAGATTTGTTTTCATTGCGACTTGTCAGAGTAACCGTGTTCTTGACACATTGTTTAATGCCTTGAAATATTATTTTAAGTATTAAACTTCCTGCATGATGAGTTGTTAGCATTAAAGCTTAATAATTTCATATTTAGAAATAAATTTATTGTACCTTCAACTTGACCGTATAACAACGATGATCTTGAATTTTAATATTGTGGTTGATTTCATAGCCCCATTTGACTTCAGCTAGCATATATCATTTTTTTTTTAAATATTTGCGAAGAAGAAATTTGGTAATTTCATTAAGAAAGTAAAAGTGCTCAAATAGAGGCCAGGGGATGGACAACCAATAAAATGTTTCCTTTTGGAGTAAAGCAATCAAGGAAGCGAAAGGGAAATAAGAGATCTTTTTCTAAACTTCTTGGGCACAGCCCCAACTCGCGCATCGTGAATTAGTGTTGCTATGTACTATGTGCATTACAAATAGAATCGACACAATGCATTGCCATATAATTGTTCAATGCTCCATATTTGATCAAATTACTTGATTCAATACAATATTTAAGAATTACGAGACTATCGAACCATGCAAACGAGAAGAGGTGTTAAATCCAACAAAGAAGCACCAACCAAGATTCCAAGGCAATTTTTTTAATAGTAAATCTATAAAAAAAAATAGTGGGTAATATATATTTTTCCATAGACATTGGACTGAGTTCTTTGTACTGAAGCATTGAACATATCTATCATAAATATAGGTAGAGGAGTTACAAAAAAACAAAAACATGCATACAATTATGTGTTGTTCATCTAGTGCGACAACATGCAGGAGCCATCGGCAAGCTCTTGAACATGCATACAAAATTGATTATCATGTTTTTTTAGGAAATCCTTCCATTATTCTCCTCTGAAGGTCAATGATGGTTGTGAAAATCACAACATCTTGCGGAAGACCTGAGGTGACAAAGAAAAAAGAGAGTGATTCCGTAGTGGAATAATTGTTTGTCTTGAAACAGGTCAACAACACTCCTGCTCCTGACGCTGGGCACCTAGAGACATTGCAAATCACCAATGAATTGTACAAACAACAAGGAGACTTCCCTAGTGAGAAAAGTGTCCAATCCCTAACTACCAATGCCAATAGTATGACATCCCGCAACATCGCTCCAATGGCCCACAACAGTAAGAAAGAAATCCAGAATTATTCAAACGCAGAAGGAGATAAGCACCCTCCTCGCGGTAAAATTGGTAATTCTCACAAGCTTCCCATGAGGAAGAAGACAAAAAACATTGTAGGGAAAGAAAAAGAGCCTGAAACTGAAAGTGAGGACACACCAAGAGACCACCTCCTTATAGTCAAAGACTTCAGGGACACAAGCTGCACGAGAAATTCCAGAGGTCCAAATTACTTTGTTATGGGCAGAAGGGAACCAAGAGACCACCTCCTTATAGGAAAATACTTCAGGGACACAGGCTACACGAGCAATTCCAGAGGTCCAAATTACTTCGTTGAGGGCGGAAGGGGATGAGTAGTAGGAATATGCCTTGCACCACTGGGAGTTCTGGTCCTCAACCCCTAAGATGTTAATTGTATATCCAGAGAATAGGAGAGTGGTCCAACAATTGAATAGTTATTTGGCTTGAAATATATCTCTCAGTGCACCAAGAGACCATTTCCTTACAGTCAAAGACTTCAGGGACATAGCCTGCACTAGGGACAAATCGAAACCCAATCCAAAACCCTAAAAATGAAAGGAAAGGATACATATTTGAGGGCAAGGACTTCCATCTGAGTCGAGACACTCAAACTCTCGAGCTGCAAAGCGGTTATTGCGTTCAAAATATGTTTCTTTTCTGAAACCCGTTCCTTTGGTCTTGTTAGGGCCACCATTGTTGAGCTGGGAAGTGCCCCCCATTATGGTGGATTTCAATTTGGGCGCAGGAGTGGGAAAAATGTTTGCATTGCCATCATCCATTGTCGTGTCATCGTCCATCAAATCATCTTCTTCCGGCTCAAAATCGGTCGCATCAACCTCTTCCCCAACCATCAACGTAGGGGGGGTTTGTATGAGCAGGGGGGGTTTCCTTGAAATTATTTGGATTGAAATATATCTCTCAATGCACCAAGGGACCATCTCCTTCTTTTATTTTGGGCAGAACGAGATGAGTAGTAATAATATTCCCTGGACCACTAGAAGTTTTGGTCATCGTGCCCGAAGGTGTTTACTGTATCTGGATAGAACTGTTGTCGAAATGCTGCCATAAGTTAACGAGAATGTCCATTTTCTCCAAATGATGTTTGAAATGAACATTCAGATGGGATAATATAACCCTCCGCAAATCTTAGTTTAATGTGTATCAATGGGAGATCTCCTTGAGCCTTTCGTTGATCAATGAAAATTTCTACAGTTCTTGCATAATGAGTTGTTACCATTAAAGCTTACTAATTTCATACTTAGAAAAAAGTGCGAAGGTGGTGGTGACAATGAAGAGAGATTAAGGATTAGAGATTTCGTGAAGCCACCAACCAGACGACACGTGAAAGAGATTCCATGATTCTTGAAATGAGCACTCGGAAGGGATAATACAATTGTCCGCAAATCTTGGTTTAATTCGTAATAATGACAGATATCCTCCAACTTTTCAGACATTAATGAAAATCTTAACGGTTCCTTCAGGATGAGATATTAGCATTAAAGCTTAATAATTGCATATATAGAAAGAAGTGGGAAGGTGGTGAGGATGGCGAACAACAATTAAGCATTGGACATTTCGTGAACCCACCAACCCGCGAAAGAGATTCCAATAAATGGCCAAGTATGGAAAACGATCGTTCGGGCTTCAAAATAGGGTCACAAGTTATACTCAGGAGACGTGAGGGCCCGATGGTCAAGCTATATGTCTTCGAACTTTTGACTGCAAAATGTGTAACACGAAACAAGGCATGATGACAAACTTCAGTGGTCAATTTGTATATTGTGGAACTCTAGGTGTTGTTTGTAGGTCACAGAACAATGGAAGCGCAATGTTGAGTAAGCCTGGCTAGGAACCAACGATGGAAATAGTGGCCAAGTATGGAATGGGGAAGCGGTCGGTCGAACTCAGGATATAAAATCATGATACATATTCGGAAAAACAACTAAGTAACCAGAAAGGGAAATTAAAGGAGAAAAATAAAGGGGAATTTGGTTGTCAATTTGTATATTGGGGAAGTCTAGGTGTTGTTTGCAAGGTGCAGAACAATGGAAGTGCAATGTTGAGCCCGCCTAGTCGGGAACCCATGATCAATTTTTTTTTTGAATATGGAACGGGGAAGCAGTCGGTTGGATCCGTGATATAAAAACGTTAGTGGAAATTTGAACGCATGAATCCGCCAACCCGCGCACCTAGACATTTTGCGAAAAACAACTAAGCAACCAAAAAGGGAAAGTAGAGGGAAAAAAAAAGGGGAGGGAAATTTTTGGAAGCGGGAATTGGTCTTAACAAAGCCCCATTGATGGTATTAATAGTAACTATGAAGTTCATTAGACAGGTGAACAGGCTCTTCAATCAAGGAATAGAGAAAGTGAGTCATGGTTATACTTTCTAGGATATGTTTGCAAAAAAGCATCAAAAAAATACAGAAAAATCAATTTTGGAATGTTCAAGTAAAATTATTGTATTGTCAACTTCACCGTAAGTATAACAACGATGAATTTTAATTTTAATTTTTTGTGGTTGATATCATAGTTCCATTGGACTTCACATAGCATATATAATTTTATTTCAAAATATTTCTGAAGATGAATTTTGGTAATTTCATCGATCAAGTAAAAGTGCTAAAATGAGCTACACATTACATTTGCTTCACAGAGATTACATTAAAAGGAAAAGAAGGTCTTGTATATTCTTTAATATCATAGAAAAACTGCACCGCAAGTATAACAGCGATGAATTTTAATTTTAATTTTCTGTGGTTGATATCATAGTTCCATTGGACTTCACATAGCATATATCCTTTTATTTCAAAATATTTATGAATATGAATTTTGGTAATTTCATCGATCAAGTAAAAGTGATCAAATGAGCTACATATTACATTTGTTTCCCAGAGCTTACATTAAAAGGAAAAATAGGTCTTGTATATTCTTTAAGATCATAGAAAACCCGCTAAGATCCTAAATGTATCATCCATCCATAATTCAAAAATCGGGCCCATGAGAACCTTGAACTATAGCACGAAAGCACATGAACAAAAGTGTGCCAAACACAAGACATGACAAAATCAACGGAGATTGGGCATTATATCCCATCTATAATCAAATCCCC
This sequence comes from Picea engelmannii, assembly GCA_009831015.1. NCBI lineage: Eukaryota > Viridiplantae > Streptophyta > Pinopsida > Pinales > Pinaceae > Picea > Picea engelmannii. The sequence goes on along the minus strand of ML810737.1, from coordinate 104,888 downwards.
AAATGGGCACCAAGAAATTTTTTGATTACTATATTACCATGAAGCAAGATCACTATGAACATTGCTTCTGATAGTACTATGAACCAAGACCACGTTGACCTAGAAATGTTCTAACATTACTAGTTCTGGAAAAGAGTGTCGTCATTTAAGTTAATGGAGTTTGAACAATGCCAAATTTGCAATATTATTGAAAATGGCCGATGGTTCCGTTTAGAGGAGCAAGCCATTTTGTCAGCTCAAAGAATGAACATGATTTATTCACAGTTGGATACTTTGTATGAGGTCTATCCTCATGCTTCTCATTCCTGGACTGAACAATCTTATGCGCTTCCAATTTAGTTTTATAAATACATAAATTTTCAAAATAATATAGATTCAATTATATAATATAGTATAAAAAAAATGAAAAAAAAAACTTATTTTTATATACATTAGTTTTAAACAAATTTATTATAAACATTTTGTGTAAAAAAGCATATTTTCCTTCCATTTTTTTTAACTAACATAGTATATATAGAAAACTTTAACATCAAAGCTAAAACATAATACAACAAATTGTTGTCATATATCAAATTCAGTGTAAAAAAAAAGTTATGTGAATCTAATTTAAAGATCATAATAAAAAATTGTGAAAAAATAAAAGTGTACATCATATTAAAATTACAAGTGAAGAAACAAAAATAAAGTAAATTAGGTTAGCAACATAGTATATATAGAAAACTTTAACATCAAAGCTAAAACATAATACAATAAATTGTTTTCATATATCAAATTCAGTGTAAAAAAAGAGTTATGTGAATGTGAATCTAATTTAAAGATCATAATAGAAAATTGTGAAAAAATAAAAGTGTACATCATATTAAAATTACAAGTGAAGAAACAAAAATAAAATAAATTAGGTTAACAAATATGGAATTCAGAAATCCAGAAATGCATGTACTGAAGTATCAAATTTGGATTAAAATTACAAGTGAAGAAACAAAAATAAAGTAAATTAAGTTAACAAATATGGAATTTAGAAATCGAGAAATGCATGTACTAAAGTATCAAATTTGGAGTTAAAGAAAGGAGATTACCACACATTCAAGGTCAAAGAAAGAAAACTTAGAAAAAAGTAAATAATTTAATGAAAAATACTAAATATTTTAATTTAATAAAATTTAATATCAACATTAAATACTAAAATTATTTAAAGATTCAGATATATTAAGAATATATCAAATTTGGAGCTTATAAAAGGAGATTACCATGCATTTAAGGTCTAAGAAAGGAACCTTTGAAAAAAGTGGAGATTTTAATGGAAAATGCTAAAACTTTAAATAAATCAAATTTAATGCTACTTTATATATAAGAATTCAGAGATCCACTTGCATATATCAGTCAAGATATTTAACTAATTTTCTTCCCTCAGTGGAATGGGATTGAGTAAATATATGATATGGTGGATTCATATATATATATATGATGATGATGATGATGATGATGATTAACATCCACTAAGATTGAATTGGTCTACCAGACCTTAAGAGGCTAAGTGATTACTTGCGAGAGAATTTTTCCAAGATCACCATAGTTTTGTTGAGTTAAGAGGTTAGGAAGGTTGGTAATGTGACAAATATTTTGAAAATAAGATCTAATCTGGGTATAGGATGGACAATCTAAGAGAAAGTGATTTTCATCTTCAACCTTCTTAGTGTCACAAAGGTGACACACTCTTTCATCTCATGGCGTTTTAGGAATTGACCAGTGCCCAATTTCACTATGGAGCTCATGAGAATTTGTTCTTATCTTAGCAATGCTTATTTTTTTCTTTACACTTGTCAAAATAGATAGATAATTTTGATCTTCTAGATTAGGGTTGATTACATCCTTATAATACCTTAATTTTCTTTTTTCTTCTAACTCTTTACCACACCACATTTTCTCCTTAAATTTTGATTTGACGATTTTTTTAATAGTATCTTTATTCTGCAAAATGGTGTCTTCCATGATTCCCCAATAGTTTAGCCAAGACCAAGAATCTTTATGCCATCCTCGCTTGAGTCAATGGTGTTTATGACTCGATTTTGAAGCAATTTTAGGAAGCCTCTTGTCTTCCATGTTGTTTAACTTTTTCTTATACATTAGGTATCTAGTCATAGTTGTGCTCTCAATGAGGGAGAGGTTTTTTTCTAAGAGGAGGATGGGATAGGGCGTATTTCATTTAATTTTGAGATTACAGGTTATAAAATTATTTTGTATTTGCTCTATCTTTCTCCAGGATTCACGAGAGATACTACATGCCAATACTTCACACCCATAAAGAATAGAAGGTGTAACAAGAGTCTCAAAGAGGAGTTTCTTCTTATCCCAACTCCAAATATCAGTTGATTTACAATTGTTTTCAAGCCCATAATAATCTTTCCATCCCCCAATAATCATTTTCTCAATTCTATAATTCCAGTTGAGCTTGTGGTGAATATCAATTCCAAGATATTTGTATGAAGTCACTTCCTCCAAGTTGTTGTTGTCATATATGAAGGTATCATAAGTGATCTTATTGGATTTAATAATCATGACCTTAATCTTATCAGTATTAATAGTCATACCCATATTGGAGAAAAATCCTTGAGGATTCTTAGTTGGTTTTCAATATCACAGGGACTCCTTGCCATAAGAATGATATCATTGGCATAAAGAAGAAGATTGATGACTATACCAGTGAGAGTAGGTCCAACACAACCTGCTTTTTCCAAGAAATGTTCTAACTTGTCAATGTATATGCCAAAAAGGGTAGGGGATAACAGACAACCTTGTTTGACTCCAATATTGCAGTTAATCTCTTTTGACCAGCTCTCAGTTTTTTTAAACTTAGCAATAACATTCTCATACATCCTTATTTCAACAACCCTCAACTTGAGAGGCCCTTTTATCTCTTCCAGCCTATTCCAAAGGTTTTTCATAGGAACCATGTCAAAATACTTTCTAAAGTCAACAAAACAACAAAAAATATTGGTTTTAGTATTGTGGAACTCCTATGCAATGATCCAAAGGTAACAAGATCGTCCACAGTTGAATGATATCTCCTAAACTTGGCCTTGTCTTTAGCTCTTTTACCATGACTTTCTAGCCAAAGGCTAATATTCTTTTCTAAAATAATTCCATAAAGCTTGGCTAAAATCAGGCTAATCATAATGGTCATATAATTAGAGGGAATGTTTCTATCCCCATTTTTAAAAATAGGAACAATTAGGCTTTGCATCCAGGGTTTAGGGAAACCCTGCTTGACTGCTAAATTAAAGATTTTTTTTATGTGAGGGATAAGGATAGGCTCTCTGATTTTAAAAATTTCATCTTGGTGTCCTTCAATGTCCTTAGCTTTCCCATTTGCAAGCCGCTTAACCCCGAACTCTATGTCATCTAAAGAAAAAACTCCATCCTTTGTAGGGACAATAGGAATGGTGTCCATGGAATTAGGGAACTCGTAAAGACTTTTACAGTAGGAATTCCAGTCCCTTAAGGGAATCCTATTATTTTCTTTAGTATTGCAATTTAGAATTTGGCTCCAGAACTTCTTAGGATCCAGCTTATATAGTTGTGAAAGCTGCTCTTGCCTTTTATTGATACAATACATTTTTTTCCTTTTAATTAAGGATTTGTACGTATTGATCTTATCGAGTTTTAAGGACTCATTAGAAGCATCCCTAATGGATTTCCTAGCAATTTTGCATTCTTTATCATACGAAGAGTTGGTCATTTTATTATTTTTTACAGGACACCTCGAAAGAGAACTTGTTAATAGAACTGGAAAGGGTAGTTGTATATATATATATATATATATATATGAAAAAAAATTAAGATAAAAAAAGGAATGATAGAAATTGTCATATGAATATACATATGGAAGAAAAGAAATTAAGATAAAGAAAGGACTGGGATGAGTAGCTAAAACCAAACCAACCTAGTGCAGAAAGAAACTTAAAAGAATTATATGATGCTTTATATTTTTAACTGTTAAATAAATACAATATAGGGGACTCTCCCTTTTGAGGAAATTTACAAGCAGGGCAAATTCTATCATTAAAAATTGAAAAATTATACATTGAAATAGAAAGTTCATTTTACAAAATGATATCATTAACAATTTGACTTAAGATGTTTTTAGATTGATTTAAAAAAAATTAAAATCTTTGCACGGAATTTTCTTCGCAATAACGAAGATGAAAAATGAACATAGAGTTAAAATAATATATTTAAATCTTAAAATCTGATTGCTCAAAAAGGAAGATGACAAACTAAAATGGGGAATTTCCATACAAATGAGCATACAATTAAAATAATATATTTAAATATTTAAAGATGATTCCTAAAAAAGGAAATGGTGACAAGGATAATGTTTAAGTTACTGTTAAGAATCTAAATATTCAAGCTTAATCTGAGCAACAATTATATTGCAATATGCGGACCCAGTGGGAAAGAGGCAAGCCTACAAGCTTGAATCTAAATATTCAAGTTATAATATGCAGTTGTATTTCAAGATGGGGATCCGGAAGTAAAGAGACAAGCCTACAAACTTGAATATAAATATTCAAGATATAATTTGAGGGGCAGTTATATTTCAAGATGGGGACCCAGAAACAAAGAGGAAAGCGTAGAAACTCTTAAAGAAAGATAAAAAAAAACTATATCTACCATAGAGTTTGAATAAGAGAAAGATCAAGTGATAAACATTATCCCGTGCCCCAACCTGAGTGCCAAAATGATCAATATAATGTGTAGTGAGTCATGGTGGGATACATCATGCATTTGGTCGACGTATGGATTGTGGCAGCAACTCAACAACTCTATTCAGTTTCATCCTCCCGCACAAAGAACAAAGAAAGGTGTGTTGTGTATGTTGTTGATCACTCTACATAGTTTCTATTTCAAAGAACCCTTTGGTAGCCTCAAGAATTTGTACTCACCCACGAAGGATCTAGCCAAGAGGATGAGGAGAAAGACAATAGAATGCACCGATTTAAGCAACATTGCACCAAACTGAGCGCAGATATGTATTAATATTTCAAATCATAAAAAAGAACTTAGTTGTCTCTGAATTTCGTACCGTCTTAAAGATCAAAACATATGTCTTAATTATATGGAAGGGAGTCGACTGATATTAGTCATCGCCATTGCCACTGTGTGGAATATGCCCCCCATGTAATAAAAACACACCAACCTCAATAATAAATGTGAGGAAGATGTGGCCCATGTAATAAAATCACATCAATGTAATGTATCCATGAATGTTAGAATTATGATTGATCTGTGTCACCGAATATTTTTAATTGAAAACCAGAGAAGACGACATCACCTCTATGGTATTTTCAGTCATGGTATAATAGTTCAAAGGTGATGATAGAGGTGGTTTCAAAGTACTGTACAGATGGAGGAAAATGGTGGTTTTTAAAAACTTGTCAACATGTTGACAGGTATTCTACAAAAGCTAACACTAAGATATGCCTTCAACATAATAATAACTTTGATTAGTGATGAATTATAAGAATTCTATGTCGTTTCTTAATTTAATATTAATAACTTTGATTACTCTTAGAATGCAAAAATAACTTTTTACATATCCTTTCCCCTGTGTATAGAATATATTTAAACTTAAATGGTACTAGTGTACACAAATACTTTTTACACTTGCATTATGTCATTTACGAAAAACTTGTATTGTTCTTATTTACTCAACATGTAAAAGTGACAATATAACATTGATATTCTTCTTGTAAAGACAAATCAATTCCCTACGTTCTGGAATACTTTACTCTAGGAGAATAACATTATGCTCTTTGATATTCACCTTTTCACTTTTTCTCGTGAGAGGCTAACATCTCATTTTAATCTTCAGATATAAATTCATTTTATAGTGATAGGAAATGATGTACATGGAACAATAACTTTTCTTCTCCTCACTTAAACAAATTCTGATGAATAAAGTTATTTCTGGTATCATTTTAGTACGGATAATAATGGTTTGTGGTCTGCATAAGGGCACAATTTGAGGCTTATTACTCCATTTCTTAGCAATGTTTATGCTCATTTCTGATCTTGAATTCCTGTCAAATATTAAATGCATTAACACCACACTAAATGTGTCTTTGTTCTGAGGGTTTCAACATAGTCTGGTTCATTGCATAGTTTTATAAGTTGTTCATAACTAACGACACACTAAACATGCCTTTGTTTTGAGGGTTTGAACATAGTCTGGTTCATTGCATAGTTTTATAAGTTGTTCATATTGACAATCGTCCATTTCTTGTGCTTCTTGAATTATGTAGAGGCAAGGACTAGCTTCTTTGTAGCTAATTCCCTTGTTTGTATTTAGTGTTGATTAGTTAATCCTACAAAGTAGGTCCTATTAATACTATGTTTTATCTTATTACTTGATTATCATGATTTGATGTCGAACACTGAGAGGAGCCTATGAAACCCTAGCGAAACACTAACAGTACTATGTATGATCTGTTCCTCCTGCAATTGAAATGGTTGCACAAGACACGTCAGACTGAACAGATACGCCGCAGCTGACAATAGAGGATGATCCCAGAGGGGGGGGGGGATCCCTCGTACAGGAATGTGGTAGAAAATGATAGAGTTGGACTGCGTGCCAGGGGCCTACTTTTGAGCCACTGTTGCACCTAAGAGAACAACTCCTGGCCAAAGAGCATGGATTCAACAAAGTAATGGATGTGGATCCAAGCACGTCTCATACAAAGGCATTTCGAGGATGGGAACCAGGAAAATGCCTTCCCCAATTTGATAAGCTTCCAAGATATATCATAAGCTCAACTAGGGTTGGGGAACACACTCAGTTCATGCAGGAGCACGCCCTCATAGGCAAGTTCTTAGGTCTCTAGCCTTCAGAACGGGATCTCCTGAGATGGATCAAGGACTAGTGGAACCCCAAGGGAGATTACGAAGTTCATCTCAACTCCAAGAGGTTTTTCATGATCATCCTTTACAATATGGAAGACAAGGATAGAAATTTTGATAATGGGCCATACTTCTACAACTCAGCAGGGTTATTTCTTCGATTCTAGATGGACTGCTTCATCCCAAATAAAGAATACTTCACAATGTCTCCGATATGGAATAGGCTATACTCCTTGCTGCGGGAATTCTGGTTGGAGGAAATCCTAATGGGTATAGGAAATACTGTGGGATGATATTTTAAATCCTAGAAAGCCACAAAGAAAAGGAAATACACCTCCTACACTTGGATCTATGTCTACATGGACATTTCAAATGATTTATCAGGCTTAGTAACCCTAGAGTACTAGGATGAAGACTGGAATCAAACAATGGACTATGAGCACGTTCCCTTCCTTTGCAGGAAGTGTCACAAGCATGGACACCTCTTTTGGGACTATCCCTTGAATGCCCAGATTCCCAAAGCTGGAGAGGGGAAGAAAAAGAATGGCTTCACCATGGTCACATGCAGGAAACGATACCCACCCAAGAAGAAGAATCAAGACAACACTCTGAAAATACCCACTAAGAACTCTTATTAAATTCTTAATCAACTTCCTTGAGAAGAAGAGGTAGGAAACCCGCACAAAAAATACAACCAGGAGAAATAAAAAGGAAAAGCCATGGACCAAACAGAAAAATGCAAAGAATACCACCACGGGGATAAGTCGGATGAAAGTGGGGACACTCTCATGCAACTAGATGAGAAAGATCTGGCAGACATATATATTGAAAAAATGGAGGAAGACTTCAACCGAAAGGATCTGCATACCATCCCAATGGAACAACTCAGAAAGGTTGACAAAGTATTCATTGACTCCACTGTAGGCTCCACCTTGCGACTAGGGATATCCTTAAACCCAGCTACTGAGCCAAAATGAACCTCCCGGGAAAATAAAATACAGGGACGCAAATCAACCCAATATCTCATCAAGGAAGTAGGTAACTTTATGCTCAACTCAGGACAGATTCAAAGGCTCATGGAGGGATACATCCAACCACCTCCCAACTCATCATGATGAATATCATAACATTAAATATCAAAGGGCTCAATGGAATATCCAATAAGAGGACTCTTCGAGACTATATACGTGTTGAGAATTTGGACATTCTCCTCTTGCAGGAGACAAAATGTGTTGGTGAATAAGAAGCGGACATCTTTCGGTGTTGCTGGAGAGGTTGCGACTCCCTTCACACTGACTCCAACAGAGAAACCAAGAATTTTTTCTATCTTATGGAATCCAACAACAGTCATCATAGATAGACCCTTTTCCACAGTGGGTACGATCATGACTCACGTCAAAGTCATAGGATCTACTAAATAAGGTGAAATCATAAATTCGTATGGACCTCACAACACCCAGGACAAAGATATTTTCTTGAAGAGAATAACCACTATCAAATCACTACTGAGCTCGCCCAAATAGTTTCTAGGAGGCGATTTCAACATCATCCTCACGTTGGAGGAAAAGACAAGAGGCACCAAGAGGCTTGATTAAGACAACGATAAGTTTCAAGCCTTCATAGACCAACTGGATCTAGTAGATATAGAAACTAGGAACGACATTTTCACCTAGTCCAAGTGCATATATGGACATTATCATGTAGCTTGTTGGATAGACCGCTTCCTCATTTCAGAATCTCTGTTGCTGTAAGATCCTTCCATTGAGGCCAACATACTACCGAAAACAGGCTCGGACCACTGGCTTGTTTTGCTCTATCTTGATGCTGGGACGACGCCCAAACTCAAGCCCTTTAGATTTGAGAAATTTTGGCTCTCCCACCCAGACTTCCATCAGCTCTCAAATTCCTGGTGGAAGCATGCAGAAATAGAACATGGCACCTGCATGTACAAATTCCAACAGTGACTCAAAAACTTTAAGACACAAATAAAGTGTTGGAATAAGACTGTCTTTGGGAACATCCTACAAAGAATTCAATAAATCAACAACACCTAGAAACCGTGCAAAAGACCTTCATAATGGGGGACAAAAAGACAACCTTAATGAAGGAAGAGGAGGATCTCAAGGTGGAAATGGAAAAGAGAAATGGGTAGGAGGAAATACTCTGGAGACAGAAATCCAGGGTACAATGGCTCAAAGCAAGCAAAAAGAACACCAAATCCTTTCATCGATCCATGGTGCATCGTAGATACATCAACAAAATAACCCAGCTAGAGGATTCTCAGGGTAATCCCATCAGGGACCCTAACAGAATAGTAGAATAAATGACAAACTACTACAAAGACCTCCTAACAAATCCCAACGATGACAGAATGCCAGCGATCTGCAAAATTACCAGGAACATACCCTCCCTAATCACTCATGAATAGAATGAAGCCCTAACTAGGCCCATCACTCAAGAGGAAGTGGATCAATATGTCAAGTAAATGCCCCAAAGTAAATCTCCCGGTTCATATGGCTTCATGACGGACTTCTTCCACTACTGTTGGCCAATGATCAGAGAATAAGTCTGGCAGGTGGTGGAGGAATATAGAACCTAGGGACAAGTCCTCTCAGCCTTCAATTCCAACTTCCTCATGCTCATCCCAAAGGAGAAAAGGGTCACACATACTAAACAACACAGACCAATATCTCTCTGTAATGTCATCTACAAAATTATCACTAAGGTCATAGCCATCCGTCTCAAGCCAATTCTTCCTTTTATCATCTCCAAAGAGCAGGCGGTCTATGTGGAAGGCAAGAAAATCATGGACAACATTATCCTAGCTCATGAGTTCATTCACTCGTTGAAAACGACCAATATTCCAGGCATGCTCATTAAACTCGACCTCTCTAAAGATTTTGACAGAATCAGTTGGCAATACATACGCTCCCTCCTCGAAGCCTTTGGATTCGATAGTGACTGGGTAGCCTGGATCATGAGACTCACTTCCTTATCCTTTTTCTCTATCCTCGTTAATGGAGTGCCTTCCCAACACTTCTCTTCCACCAGAGGAATCCGACAAGGGGACCCCCTCTCCCCCTTCCTCTTTGTCATAATGGTGAAGTGTCTGGGATGCTACCTCAAGGCCTCGGTAATGGAAGGCTCCCTTAAATACCTACCCCTACACAATATTTATCCAACCCCCTCTCACAGCCAGTTTTTCGATGATACTTTTCTGTTGAACACTCTGACTGCCCAGGAAGACAATAAGCTCAATTCCATCCTCACAGAGTTTGTTGACGCTTCAATTATGGCCTTGAACCTTGAAAAATCAAAGCTCTACTTCTTCAACACCCCAGTGGCTATCCAAAATCATATCTCTCATCTTCTGGGCATCCCCAAGAGCTCCCTTCCATCCAATTATCTAGGAATTATTCTCACAGGAGAGGTTTCTCATAATATCTCCTGGGACAACCTACTACTCTCCATCTCTAATAGACTCAACAACTGGTCCTTCAGACCTCTTAATATTGAAGCTAGCTTGGTGCTTCTAAAGTCTATTCTTCAAGCCTTTCCAGCCTACCTCTTTACCACCTTAGCATCTCCCTAATTTGTCATCCGAGCCATTAGGAACTTTCAGTGTTGCTTCTTGTGGCATGGGAATCACCCAAACAAGAAGTGGGCTCTAGTAGGTTGGGAAAATATCTGCAAGCCTAAGGCCTTAGGGGGACTAGGGCTTAGGGATCCAAGAAAATCAAATCAATTCATGGGGGAAGAATTGTGGTGGCGCTAGCTCAAGCACCCCACGAAACTCTGGGAAAAAATATGGAAAAGGAAATATGCTCCCACCACCAGAGAAGAGAAACCAATCAGATTCAACGATCAGATTCATGGATCCAATATATGGAACATAGCTTGGAAAAACCGAATGCTCATTTAGAAGCATGCTTTCTGGGAGATCCAAAATGGTGAACACTCCCTATTCTGGAAAGACTCTTGGAAACAAAAACCACCATTATCCACTCTTGAGGAACTCATCCCCCTACGTCAACAAATGTAGTCTAGGGACTTTCAGTTTGTAAGGGATCTATGGAGAGAGAATGATGGGCACCGACCATGCACAATTGGAAGACTGAACCACATGAACTTTACCTTCAAATGGAGATGGATCTGCAGGCCTGGCAAGCTTGTGCAAATCAATGAAAAATTTACATGAGATAAGGTCTGGACATACTCATATGGGGGCACTCTGCAACAGGAAACTTCTCAGTCAAAGAAGCCTACTACTTACAGGGGAATTACCGGGAGAAACCTAAGGAGCGCATCTGGGGTAAGATCTGGAATCCAAAAATCTAGCCTAAGGTGTCCATATTCTTATGGATTACAGTCCAAAATTGCATTCTCACCTGGGACAATCTTCGGAAATGAGGTTTCATAGGCCCCTCCATCTGCTCCCTCTGTCAGCAACATGAAGAAACGATGGAGCATATATTCAACCATTGCCACTACAGTGAGACAATTTGGGATTTAGGGACAGAAATAATGCGTCGCTCCAACAGAAATCAGGCCAGTATCATAATCACAATGGGAAACTGAGGCTCTATTTGCTATCAAAACCCAATATTGGATCGCATTTGGAAGCTTCTACCTGGATTCACCATGTGGCAAATATGGAAGGAAAGAAACAAAAGTATTTTTCTCTCGACTACATCCCCCCCCCAGCTCAACATGGGAAAGAATCATGAACTTGATTTGGGAAATAATTAAGAGTGGTCAATGGTCCCAAGAGGACCTAAAATGCAACCTGGGCGAAATTCATATCCTTCAGACCTGGAAGCTCAATATTATTGGCACAACACAGAGCAATGGGGTCACCATAACAACCAGAAGCCCAAGCAGTTGGTCCCCCCCACCCCCGGGTTTCATTAAACTAAAATTTGATGGAGCGTCAAAAAGGAATCCAGGTCTAGTAGGCTTTGGAGCGGTCCTCAAAAATACAGAAGGGAAAATTATCTATTATGAAGCACGCTATCTCGGATTCAATACAAATAACGTTGTTGAGATGTGAAGCCTTCTCACAGGAATCAAGGTAGAAATGGACCACAGCCTAAATTAGATCATAGTGGAGGGGGATTCCTAGATCATCATCCATCTCATAACCAAAATTATTCATGGGTCACACCCCTTGGAGGTCTCTCCCAGTTGGAGACTCTCAGGACTACTGGAAGAGTTTGGATCCCTCCTACATCCCAACATCACCCTCATCCCCTAACATGTGAAAAGAGATGCAAACAAAGTAGTTGATTGTCTGGAAAATGAAGGGGTGGCTTCCATGATGAAGTTGATTCAATGGAATGCACAAACCTCTCCTCGATTTGAGCTTTCAGATCACTGCTTAGACTTGGCCAGGAACGTTTATCCAATCCTGGATGGGGTGCCACATTTCGCAGGGAGGCCACGTAGCCTGCCCTAGACCCACGCCATTAATATGGTAGGTTGAAACCCTTCCCCTCACCATTAAATGGAAGGCGGACATTACTTCCCGACGAGAAGAGGAGGATAGTTCCGGCTTGCGAGTAAAATGGCGACCATAAGGTATAATGGATGGGGGAAGCTAGGTACATAGGTCATGTCTAGAATCAACATTATCCTCTCGGTTAGATGAGGATGGATCCATCTTACCTTTGTTCTCTACCAGCCCAGATGCTCTGAGCAATGGCGCTTCATCTTGTCATCTCCCATTTCTCTTACCCTGCTCATTCACACCCTCTTTAAGCCCTCCATGCCAAGGGAAAGAGGCAGGCCATGTCGCGGCCATGCCTGGTATAGTTTTTCTACTAGACAACGGAGGGTGCATAGACTGGAGCGAGCCCTGTCCATAGCCAGGACTCAATGACAGGAGAAGCCCAAAATGATGCCAATGGAATACGTGGAGGAGGAGATTCCAGAGGAACCTATCCAGGTCCCTCCAGAATCCCTCCTCTTCACAGTACCAGATAATTAGTAGCCCCCTAGCCATATCCCATCAAGCACAAGTGTTTCAGCCATAATCAAGCAAGCGCAGGAAGCCGGGGAAGAGACTACTTGCATAATTGAGGAAGAATTCCTCCACTTAGACCATAAGGACACAATTCAAACCAAGGACTCTGCAACAAAGGATCTCAGGGTGGTGGAGGCTATGGAAGCAGCTTAGGAGGACTCAGGCAAGGCGGTGTTAGTCTTGGGCACAAAGGTGGAGGGTGGACCAGTCTTGGCACCTCCACCACTCTCAACACTTCCATATTTCAACCAGGAACCACCACCCTTCTTCCATTCGGAGGAGCTCATGCTGGTCTTTGAGCTCATAAGCCACATGATTGATCAAATTCATCGGGACAACCTCATGCATCAATGAATTGACATGCTTTGCGAGGCCTACTCGAACGCACCAGCAACCCAGCGTTGCCTGACATGCACGAGGCCATTCGTGCTCCAACCCAGGGACGACCCCCTCAGCGGTGACTCGAGCGACATGACCTTAGGTGCAAATGGGTAATCTATTTTCTTTGGCCATCACGGACATTCTCATCTCAGCTCCTTGCACTGCTAAAGAGCAGTTTTACAGTTATGTCTTTTGTTTTTAGTTTATGTCTTATGTTTGTCTTAGTTGCCTAGCACACTGTTACAAAGACTCGAATCCTCCACCTTCTTTGGTTTATGTTTGTTAGGGCAGATGGCAGATTGCCATTTTGAATAGTGACATCACAGTCTGCCACCTGTTCCGGTTTCCGCTAATTCGATGGAACAACTGGCAGACTGTAGCCATGTGGTCTTTTTGTACTGTAAAAGTCATATAATAGGAATTTCCCCCTTTTTTATTCACACAAAAAAGAGACTATGTTTTATCTTAAAAAAAGAAAGTTGTGTATTAAGTTTATTTGATACAAAAGGAGGTCCTTTATTGACTTATGTGAGATGTATATAATCAAAATTAAACCATATTTCTATCATGTTCTATAGGCATGGACTAGACACTACAAGGCTTCTCCCTTGTCTTCTTTATAGTTTACTATTTTAATGGTAATGGGCACACATAGCACCTCATAACATCATCTTAGTACGATTCCCTAGGGATTTGTGTGTTATTTTTCTCTCTTTAATGCTATTTCATACCTATTTATGTGTTACATTACATACTTTTAAAATTAAAATTAAAATTTTGTTAATTTTGATGCTATAATTATAATCAAGATTTAATATATACATATTTACATTTTATAAATTAATATTTATATAATGCATTCAATATCAATCTCATCATTAGTGAATGTATAAAAACATAATATTAGTAGTAAAATCAATTGTAAAGAATTTTTTTTTTTTCACAAAACCATATCATCATGTTAGGAGTGCTTTCAAAAAATTAAACAAAAACCTCACTACTTAAATATAGTTTATATTCTTCATTATTTAATATAAACACCCATTCCTATTTCTTTTTCTATATAATCATATCAATTATAATTTCTAAAATTTTATATATCAACATGTATAATTAAGTTTCTAAAATGTTTTATATTTTTAAGTTCAAGTTGAAAAATCATGATATGAGGCCATTATCAAAATAATGAACCAATTCTTAATAAAATAATTATAATCATAATAACTTTATGATCATTATTAACCATATTATTATAACCTTCAATTACTTCGACGTTCTTATTTCCCTATTTAAAGAATATACGTTATAAAGAAAGAATATACTTTATAAAAATGTAAAATTAAACTTTAAATACAAAACTAAAATTAAAATCTATCGTTTAATATATTCGCTATCAATACCATCTAACATTCATTTGCTATCACAAAGGTAAAGACTAATTGCTATATAACGTTACCCCTTTGACTAACACACTTCAATGAGATTTATATGGAGGTATCCACATTTGATTCTTAAATGGAGCAAGTGTTGCATGGCAGCGTAGTCCCTGTCGGGTTGAATTGGGAATAAATGCACAGGGATGGGGAAAAAGTAGTGGAGGTAGACATAAACTGCAGTGGAGATGTGGAAAGAAGCATGAAGCACAGGTGGTATCCATGCAGTAAATGACACATGGCCTCTAGAGTCCCATTTAGTTTTTGAAACTATATAATCCATCTTGCTATGTTCAAAATTTCCATTCTTTCCAGTAGTGTGACTTGCTATATTCGAAATTTTCGTTCCTACCTTGCATGTTTTATCTCTTCAATTTATTTATGAAATTCATTCATAATGATCTTCATATAATTTCAACTAGTTAGAGTTAAGTACAATTTCCATAGACCATCTGGCTTGTGTGTCTCTATATGTGCCAGGAAAAATAAAGTTATATGCATAACATGAGAAAAAGATATGCACGAGAAAAACATAAAACACAGAAGACACATATAAAGTTACATTCAAATTAAATAAACACAATTTCTTGACATTCAACATAGTTGAAGATAAAAATTTATGAGCACATAAATATAAAAGGAGATAAAAATAGTTTTATTTGAAATATATCAAAAAATAATATTGTATGTTACATATTCCTAGAAATTTAAATATGTTTTTCATATAGACTAGGATTGGGGCTCCTGGGGACCATAAGAGAAATATGTACAAGAAATAGGACCGTGGAAAGAAGAAGTGGGCGACGGTAGAGAGAAATACCTAAAAAGAAGAAATTGGAAGGTATCAATCTTTGGCTGGACATTTCTATTTAAAAAGGTGGAATAACTGGATTGATAAACAAAGTAGGATGTGATCAGTATAGACTTACAGTGATGGTACATATCACCCCTTTTGATATTTTCTTGTTGATGTCTTTTTATTGTTGTCATCGACGACTACTGGAATCATGCCAACTGTCTGTTGCCTTTCGTTAACAACCTGCTTCATTTCCCTTTGGACCCATTCTTCAATGTGTCTTCTCAAGGGGGCCACGTTGATCTCATTCCGGATTTTTATGTTGAAAAGTTAATTTTCTAATTCCCTTATATTGATAGAAAGATTACACAGAGCCTGATCAATTTCTTCATTTTGTACCGAATAGTTGACTAGCCATTGTCCACGTCATCTTCACCATATTCAAGGATGTTGTAAAACTTTTCTAAAGACAACCCTTTAAAAATATCAACTTGTTTATTGAACGCTTTCTTAGGTAAGGGAAAGGAGTTGACGATTAAGTTGGGGTCTTGGACCTCGTTGGTCCTTCCGACTAAGTCTATTTCGGTCAGATTTGTGAATAATTTTTCTTTCTTTGATATGGCTTGTTCACATGATTGGACAATGAGATGCAGGTTCTTCACTTTATCTTTCCAGCATGCATTTAATTGAGCGATCCAGTTTTTGGAGGGGATATCTTATTGTATTTTTCTCGTTCCTGTCATGTTGTTGACATGGGTACGAAAAGGGATGATCGTGTCTAAATAGAAACGTTCTTCATTTTTTAAATCCGCCTGCAAATGTTCGAGAAAAGCATGTGCCCTCGTTCCAAGGGAAGCCATACTTTGTGATGTTTTCTAGGCTTGAGTAATCAATTCCATTATTTTCTTGATATTATTCTCCACATATCCTCTACACGATGTGAGGAGGCTGGAGGATCCTCTTAACTTGGCTGCAGGGGTGACATGCATGGATATTGCTAAAGGACTAGGAAGCAATGGCATAGGAATCAAAGCTTCATCCAATTCCTTGACTTGGTCCTTCAGTCTGGCATTCTCATCCTCAATTCCTCCAATGGAATCATTAAGAGCATCTTTGGTTTCTCTGTGAAGTCGAGAGATTTGGGACAACCACATGTTCGCAAGGTTAATCTTTGAACAAGATTTCCCTTTCTTATTTTTTACATCTCTCTTTTCAATAATCAAATTTTTAGACTCGCTGTAAAAAACAACACTCTGGAATACGAAGGATTCATCTTCATAAAAAAATTTGGTATCAACTATGTCCATTGGGAGACTATGTTGTATCGCATCTTTGGGTTGATCAAGATTGCGGAATACACTATCCAAATCAGTCTCAAGTTTTTTGTTCCCACTCTCAATTTCAGGCTCTTCCGCCTGTCCTACAATTTTTTTTCTCTTCTTCTCCACAAGAAGTTTGTGAGAACTATCAATTTTAGGGTGAGGAAAGTTGTTATCTCCTCCTCTGTTTGAAGAATTTTGGGTTGATTTCTTACTGTGGTGGGCCATTGGAGTGATGCTTCGGGATGTCGTACTTTTGGGAGTGGTATTCGATGATTGAACACTCTTATCACCGGGGCCTTTTCCCTGTTGCTTGTACAATTTAGTGGTTCTTTGAAAGGTGTCTAGGTCGTTGGCATTAGAAGCAGGAGTGTTGTCGTTAGTGTCTTTGTTTTCGCTCAGGTGTCTCTAGAAAAAGGAATTGTCGAGGCCAACTGCAAGTAAATGTTCTAAAAAATTTCCATTAGGGTCGAACCCTCTTAGCCTTTCAACATATCTTAGGTTCAAGTTGTTGAAATGGGCTATAAATTCGTCAATTTTGTTGACGTTCCTCAACACGAAGTCCTCGACTTTCCAAGGAAGAGGAATGAACTATTTTTTTCTCTTCTCATGGAATAGATGCAACCAATAGTTGTATTTCCTTGCTATTTTTGTAATAAACATTATGTCTGTAATGTGACATGGAAGGAGAGCAAGTTTTTCCTTGGAGCCAAAAATCTGTATCACACTGCAATTCTCCATTTGTTCAAGTGCCCCCTTCCTATCCAAAAACTTGGTTTCCTGGTCAGATATGCGGGGAACATCCTCTGCTAATAAAAAAACTTTGAAAACATAGACAAAGTCATTAAAAACCTCATAAAAACAGTGAGAGGAATTGTGCTTCCACAAGACCTCGTACCAGAAGATTACTGGGTCGAATTCCTAGTTTACCTTCTTGGACAGAGACAGTTTTGGAAATGGACAGCAATCCGCTATCGCGAAAACCAAGTAGGATGACATATACAATTTCTTCTCATTTTTGAAGCTTGACAAATGGGAACAAATTTCGTTGGAAATTAGCTTCCCCCAATAAAAAAATGGCTTGTTCCTTGACTGTGAAATACAAAATATAAAGAACCATGCAAGAAATAGTTGTTGTGGATTCTTGTCCCGTTATTCTTGTAAAGAACCAGACAATTTCCCAGAATGGATTTCTAAATGAAATAACCTGCAAGCTTGTGATATCTTTAGGAACTACTATCGAGTCTTCCAAGAACTTGGGCAAGAGGTCCAACCCATTGTTATGTTTTCTTAAGAATTTCTTGGAGTCTTCTCCTCTAAACGTCATTGTTGGCTCCAGTAAACTTAACATCTGATGGAATACCTGAGGTGAAAAAGAAACATGAGAGTGGTCCCGCAGTGAAATAATTATTTGGCCTGAAATATATTTATCGATGCACCAAGAGCTCAACTCCTTACATTCAAAAACTTTAGGGACACAACTTGCACAAGCAATTCTGGAGGTCTGAATTATTTTTTTCTAGGCGAAAGGGGATGAGTAGTAAGAATATGCCCTGGACCACTGTAATTTTTGGTCCTCGCGCCCAAAGATGTTCATTGTATCTTCACATAATTGTTGTTGATCTGGTGCCATAAGTTTATGAGAACGGTTTTTTTATCCAAACGATGCTTGAAATGAATAGTTGGAGGAGATAAAATAACCCTCCGCAAGTGTTGGTTCAATGCATGTGAATGGGAAATCTCCTCGAGCCTTTCGCTCATTAATGACAATCTCTATGGGTGTTGCATGATGAGTTTTTAGTAGTAAAGCTTACTTATTGCATACTTAGAAGTGTGAAGGTGGTGGGTACAATGAAGAGGAATTAAGGATTGGAGGTTTCGTGAATGCGCCAACCCGACGACACGCGAACGACATTCCATGATGTTTGAAATTAACACTCTGAAGCGATAATATAACCCTCCACAAATCTTGGTTTAATGTGTATTAATGGGAGATCTCCTCGAGCCTTTCTCTCATCAATGACAATCTATACGGTTCTTGCATGATGAGTTGTTAGCATTAAACCTTACTAATTGCATATTTAAAAATAAGACCTTATGTGTGTGTGTGTGTGTGTGTGTGTGTGTGTTTATAAACAATTTTTTATTATAAAAAAGTGCGAAGGTGATGGAGATGGGGAAGAGAAAGTAAGGAATGGCCAAGTATTAAAAGTGGTCGGACAAGCTTCAAAATAGGGTTATAGGGTATACTCATGAGAGGTGAGTGTCCGACGGTCAGATTGTATGTATTGGAATTTTTTACTGCAAAAGGCATAAAATGGAAGAGGGCATGATGGGGTAGTTCATCGACCGGTTTGTATATTTGTGGAATTCCGAGAAAGTGGCTAAGTATGGAATAGGGAAACAGTCGGTCAGACTCATTTTCAAAATTAAGGATTGAAGAGTTCGTGAACGGGTCAACCCGACGACACATGAATGACATTCCGTGATGTTCGAAATTAACACACAGAAGGGATAATATAACCCTCCAGAAATCTTGGTTTAATGTGTATTAATGGGAGATCTCCTCAAATATTGGTTTAGCATTAAATCTTACTAATTGCATACTTAGAAATAAGACCTTACACACACAGACACACACACACACACACACACACACACATAATAATGTTTTTATAAACAATCTTTTTTATTACAAATAAGACTCTTATATATATATATATATATATATATATATATATA
>ML810737.1:71835-85035 GCA_009831015.1 Picea engelmannii | reverse complement strand
TATATATATATATATATATATATATATATATATATATATATATATATATATTAATGTTTTTATAAAAATAAAAATAAAAATTATTATAAACAAGTGCGAAGATGATGGGGGGCGGGGAAGAGCAAGTAAGGAATGTCCAAAGATGAAAAGAGGTCGGACAGGTTTCAAAATATGGTTACAGGGGATTCTCAAGAGAGGTGAGGGCCCATTTTGGGTGTTGTTTGCAGGTCGCGGAACAATGGAAGGGAAATCTTGAGCTCGCCTGTCCAAGAACCCGCAATAGAAAAAGCGGCTAAGTATTGAATAGGGAAATGGTCGGTCGGACTCGTTTTCGCTAATATATTGAAATTTGTAATAGATATCCCATTACCTGGAAACATCTTTTCTGCATGTATATCGCTGAATTCCTGGTGTTGTTTTCAGGTCGTGGAACAATGCAAGGGAAATCTTAAACCTGCCTGTCTGGGAACCCGCAAGCGAAAAAGTCGCTAAGTATGGAATAGGGAAACGTTCGGTGGAATTCATTTTCGCTAATATATTGATATTTGTAATAGATATCTCGTTACCTAGCAGGATATTTTTTGCATGTTTCTGGACAAGTTGTGTAGGTACAGCTATTATGACTGTCTCCTTGAGGCATGGTGAGTTGTTAGCATTAAACCTCAGTTATTACATACTTGGAAAGAAGTGAGAAGGTGGAGGGCGCAGGAAACAACAATTAGGAATTGGATATTTCGTGAACCCACCAACCCAACGATCCATGAAAGAGATTGAAATAAATGGCCAAGTATGGAAAGCGAACGGACGGGCTTCAAAATGGGGTGAAAATAGTTCCACAAGAGATGTGAGGACCTGACAGTCAAATTGTAGGTATCGTAACTTTTGAGTGCAAACAGTGTAATACGGACGGGTATGATGTGGAATTCTGGCATTAAATTTGTATATCACGGAAGTTAGGGTGTTGTTTACAAGTCACAGAACAATGGAAATGCAATCTAGAGCCCACCTGCCCAAGAATTCGAGATCGGAAAAGTTGCTAGGTATAGAATGAGGAAGCGGTCAGTCGGAGTCGCGATATAAAAGCACGAGTGAAAATGTGAACCCGTAAGTCCTCCAACCCGCGCAGTTAGACATTTTCGAAAAAACAACTAAGTAACGAGAAAGAGAAAGTACAGGGGAAAGAGAAATGGAAATTTGGTTAAGTATAGAAGATGGAAAAGAAGGGCTAATATATTCAAATCTGTAATAGATATCCCATTTCCTGGAAAGATATTTTCTGCATGTTTCTGGAGAAGTTGTATACTTATTGCATATACTTGGAAAGAAGTGTGAAGGTGGCGGACATAGGAAACAACGGCTAGGAATTGGAAATTTCATAAACCCACGAACCCAACAATCCACGAAAGAGATTCCAAGAAATGGCCAAGTGTAGAAAGTGGCCAGACGGGCTTCAAAATAGGGCGAGAAGGGTTCCCAAGGAGACGTGAGGCCCCGACAGTCAAATTGTATGTATCATAACTTTTGAGTGAAAAATGTGTAACATGGAAGAGGGGATGATGTGGGAGTCTGGAAGTCAATTTGTATATCGTGGAAGTTGGGGCGTTGTTTGCAGGTCAAGGAACAATGGAAGTGCATTCCGCATGTCCGGGAACCCGCAAGAGAAAAATTCAGTAAGTATGGAATAGAGAAATGGTCAGTGGGACTCGTTTTCACTAATATATTGATATTTGTAATAGATATCCCATTACCTGGCAGAATATTTTTTGCATGTTTATGGACAAGTTGTGTAGGGATAGTTAGTATGACTGTCTCCTGGAGGCATGGTGAGTTGTTAGCATTAAACCTCAGTTATTGCATACTTGGAAAGAAGTGCGAAGGTGGTGGGCACAAGAAACAATGATTAGGAATTGGAGATCTTGTGAACTCGCCAACTCGATGATCCATGAAAGAAGGGGTTATTTTAAGAACCCCCCCTAAAGTTATATATAATAAATGGGTGAATCCCCATGATACATGGGAAAAAATGAAGGCTATTTTATCAATTATATAATATGTATATATAATTTTTTGGTGAATCTTTTAATCAATTATATAATCTTGTAAAATCTTGGTGAATCTTTCACTGAATTATAAAATCTTGTAAAATCTTGGCGAATTTTTCACTGAATTATAAAACCTTGTAAAGTCTTGGATTTTTTTTTGATAAAGTATAAAACCCATATTTAATAATAGGGAAATGTGTTCATTAAACTGTAATATACTCATTTTACATATTTGGAAATAGAAACATAGTTTTTCCATCCTTTAGACAATTTTGCAAGCATCAAGGGTTTTGTTTGTCAAGGTTATTCCAACGGCTTACATGACATCAAGGATGGAAACTAGGGAAGATTTTCCCAAGGGCTTACATAAGGAAGGAGTGGAATGAACTACTGGTTTTAATTCAAAGGTATATAACCTGTGAGGGAAGGTATAATTAAACTTTCCTGTATCACATTATATTATTGGAACATTTCACAAGTACTCATCCACTCAATATGCCCTATTTTCTTTGGAAAATCCTAGTAAAAATGTCTAACAAGGTCAAAGCCAATCCTGCTAAGGCTAAGACTAGAATTTTTCATTGTGCTTTGATTAAATTACTCATCATTGAAGAACTGAAGAAAAGGAAGAAAACATGGGGGTATTTTTTGTTTTGGTCTGAGTTCACCTATGAAGAAGATCCTGAGAATCCTCTTGGAAAGAAGAAGAGAGTCAAGAAATGCAAGCAACCTATCGCACCTGATACATCTGAGGCATCCACCAATAGGAAAAGGAGAAGGATAGATTTCCTCGATGATCCTAAGGATGAAAACATGGTTAGAATGAAAAGAGATAAAGTGGTTTCTTGGAAGGAGAGGCTTAAGGAATATAGAGTGTTAGACAAATTTCTAAAGAAAGAGAATGCTACCTTTAAAGCCCAAATTGCAACAGTTTCCTCACAGAAAGACAAGTACAAAAAGAAATCTAAGAAGTTGTCTAAGAAGGCTAAAACGTACTTCATATTAGTGTTAAATTTTGCAATAAGTACAGGATCATCAGGAGAAAGTGGTTGTACTTAACAAGAAAGAACCAGAGGAGACCAACTCTGCTAGTTGAGGCTATTCAACAAGAATGAGGTGATCCAAGCCCTGATACCTTTTTGCAATTTTGACCCTTACTATATGTATGGAATATATTTCTCATTATTTAGTGTTGCCTCCCTACTTGAAAGATTTTGACTAATAGTTTTGGCTTGTCTCCAAGTGAATTTTCAAAGTGAAATTATGTTGGCCTTGAGTTTTCCCATAATTTTGTTTATGACATACCAGAACTACTCTGCTGAATTTTGTAAAAAACAGAATTGCATTTCCTGTAAAGTTATCATTGGAAAAGCAACAAGATACAGATCATGCTTTGTACTCAATGCATACAAGAATGACACAGATATCCATTGACATGAACCTATCGATGCAAAACTAGAGAAATCAGATTTGTTGGTGACCATGCATGAGCTATTTTTTATTCAACTGCTGCAACAATTTGTTTTATTACTTTATTTCAAGCTCCAACCTCCTTCCTGATATAGTTGAACACCTAGGAGGGAGGTAATTTGTAACATAATTGATAGTGCTAAGGCCTTCATGCTTTAACTTCTTCAATTCCCCCTTTGTTTGCACTTACACTCACCACACCCATGTCTTAAGGACCTCCTTCACAAAGGATAATTGTCACACCACTGCACCCATAGTTGAAAATTTTTCAACTTTGTTGCACCCACACAAGATTTTCTTTGCAATGAAATCTGCAAGCACCCAATAAAACCCCCCATACACTAACATTATGCTCAATCGACATTTTTTTTTATGAACCCATGGGATTCATCCAAGCACCCAACATGACCAAGAAAAAAAACCATACATGCATAATGCTCTGGGGTAGGCCTAATTTTATGATGATCTCAAATAATTAAATCAAAGGATTTCCAACCTTCATCTATAAGACCTACATGGCTGCAGGTAGAAAAAATATTTGTGAAGGTGGTATGGTTTGGTATAAATCCTACCTCTTTCATCTTATCAATGAGTGCAATGGAATCACCACCATATCCTTGCATATCATACCCTGTGATCATTGCATTCCATGTGGCTATATATCCTTGAGATATTATGTCAAACACAAGACATGCATTTTCTATGCACCCAGATTATCCATACATATAAATGAGTGAACTCTCAACTAAAGCATTAAACCCTAATGCACGTATAATGTTGTACCCATGAATCTCCTTAGCATGTTGCAAAGCTTCCAAGTAGGCATACGTTGGTAGAACAATAGAGATAGTGACAGAGACTATTCCCATTCATGTTACTTGCATATGTCAAAAGAGTTTCAAGGCCATATCACTCTCCCTATCCTCAACATAACCTGCAATTATTGTAGTCCATGAAACTACATTCTTTTGTGAAATCCTATCAAATACCTTATGTGCATTCTATGTATTTCCAAACCTCACATACATACCCACAAGTGCATTTTGTACTGCCACTTTGGTCTCAAAATCCATCTTTATAACATAATAATGGATCTCCTTACCCTATTGCAGAGATTAAGACTGAACTGGTGGAGAAAATGCTCATAATTGTGACTGAATTTGGCTTCACACCTATTGATAATTGTGACATAATTGTGATTGTTCTTCTAAGGGATTTTCTCAAACATATCACTTGCAGTTTGTATGCTTCCACACTTGACATGCATTCTCGCCAGGGCACTCCCCACAAAAACCTTCATCTCAAAACCACTCCCCTGATTTGTTCATGAATATCCATGCCCTGTTCTAGAGCTACCAAAGTGGCATGCATAGGAAGGAAGAACACTATAAAATCTTTTGTATTCTAGCTTGATACCTTTCTACAGTATTTTTTCATAGCTTGAGAGTCTCAGGAAGATGTCAATTATGTGCATATACAACAATGATAGAATTCCACCAGACCATGTTTTGTAAAACAAGTAGCATGCATTCTCTATACCTCCACATTTTGCATGCATGTCTATGAGTATGTTTTCCACAAATTCGTCCAACTAAAATCTACTTATAATTATCTTCACACCACCTTCCAAAGCATTTAATTTTGTGAATTGATTGGGTTGTATTACTTCTCACTACATTTGATGAAACAATTTCAATGAATGCATTCCATTTCCATGCCTTATCAGCACACTCCATGAGAAAACATCTTATTCATGCATTTGATCATAAACTTTGCAAGTATCAGATAGACTCCCACACTAGGCATACATGTTGACAATTGTGCTGTGTAAGAATGTGTTGGGCATAAATCACATTTTAGGGATGTGGGCATAGATCCTATTTTAGGGATGTAAGTGTGGACTAATTTTACTTCCTAACAAGGATCTCCTCTTAAAACACTTTTGAAATATACAAACATATGCATAATAATTTACAAGTTAGTCCATTATATGCAGAATGTGCATTGCCTCTTTCAGTCGACCCTATTTGCAAAATGTACTCACATTATTGATACAAATAGTATTGGAATTTCCATTCGCTTCTACAAAAACTTTCATCGCAGGCTGAAGATGAATTCATCACCCAGTAAACATTATCTTTATTATCTTCTTCATTTTCTAGTTTGTTAATGGTCCTATGATTACCATAGTTAGTGCCACAATTGTCATGCATTTTACATATGAACAAAATAGCACAAAAGAGAAAACTCAGAAATTCTTGTACATAATGTGAACTTTCCATTCTTACATAGTCAGTCCATACTTTGTTTTAACAAAAAAAATTAAAGAACTTTTAATTATACAATAATTTCCCTTTCCACTTGTGATTTATCGATCATAAAGGTCGTTCAACTATGAAATGGTTGGTAATCTCATTGAGTTAGCATCGCATGAGATATGTGAGAAACCAATTATATTAACTGCATTTCCACAAATCGGTAACTACGTATATTTAGAAAGTAACTAGTTTCTAAAATGCTCAATATATGTCCTAATTTCCCCGCTTGTACTCTTTTTTGAGACTTGCAACATTTAAATTATTTGAGACATTCATTATGCAGTAATCCATTCATTGTGAGGTGTTTCTATAATGGTGTCCTCAAGCATGTCTATAGGAACCATTCTACAAGTTGTGTGTATTGGATATTCCTTCTTATTCTCAAGATTACAATGATCATCCTAGGAGTGCCCTGCATTGCTTGTACTACCTCCCTTGACTAGGTCTATGAATGAAAACATTTAATCAACATTCATGATGCATGCCCAATTTATCAGGGATAAAACCACTTTGGGAGAAGTAATAGTGCTGACTAATGGCGAAAGCAAATACATCATGTATTGCATTGAAATTTCAGTTTTGTAATGAAAATCAATTCTCCCATTGAGATTATCCAGCTTATTATCTATCAGAAGTCTAAGAACTCCTACTTAAAATATGGTTTCCATTTCAACCTGAAAGAAGAAATAATATAAAAATATCATCATTGATACCATCCTAAATTTCTAGAAAAAGATTATCTTTCAATAAATAATGTACATCTCTAGCAGTAAAAAACATAGGAAGACTTACCTCACAGGAAGTTAGCTCAAGCATTCCAGTAAATTCAATTTGAAAAGATGCATCACCATTAGTAACCTCCAAGAATATCTTCATGTTTCCCACACTTGGATCAAGTGCATGATTAACAAGTAAAATTACATTTTGATATGGGAAAGTGTATGCAAATCCCTGTTAAAAAATAAACAGTAGCAATAAGACAAAAAAATTAGCGTAGTGAAATCCATGTCACTAAAACATTCATTTGGTGCATAATGAGGAAAAATATTCTTGTAATCCTCCTTTTCTGCATAAGAAAACTATTTTTTTCGTCCACTGTCAATAGCTCAACAATATTTGACATGCCAACATATTTTGACAGTATTTCAATACTAAACTATAAAAAGGATGTGGAACATTGCATTGTGTATTAGGTAGTGACTAAATGAGTTCCTCACTTTGCACTAGTCCCTTTGACTTACTCTAGTCTTTAGTGGACATTAATAAAGAATCAAATTTCAGATTTCTATGAAAAAGTTTAAGACCCAACAATGTTTGCTTGAGAGAAACACAAGAGATTCGATCCTTTTATTTTGGTAGTAGTATTTAAACTTTGAAATTAATTTATGAACTGTGAATTCAGAAAAGCATTAAACACGTTATTTAAAATTCATTAAATGATTCTACAAATCCTTCGAAGGTTAACTCGGGGTAAAATAGAATATAAGGCCACTAAGCTACATGACACACTAAATTATTTCCCTTGAAAGATTCGTGTTTCTCTAGAGACAACAACATTGAAGGTAAATAGTTAAAATCATTGGTCAATATCCTAAGATACATCATGTTATCTCTTTGTCAGATCTCACAAGGTTGTGAAGGAAACTTGCAAAGGTAACCTCAAACCAATATTTTGGTCAGTATCTAGCCCTACCAATCAGAGAGGGCTCTCTCAATGGTCAAACTCAAAGGAATGACTAGATGAATAATGATCTTAGGCTAGGTATAGAGTACAGTGAGGGTTTTTGAAAATAAAGTAGGGGCTTGTTGGACAAGGGATGAAACATCTAGGGCTAGGCCAATGAATCTGAAAAATCAGTTGTAGACTAAAACATGAGGCAAGGTAGAAGTGACTTAAAGGCACAAAGGGATCTATCATTGTAGTAATGGGGAGGAACAAATATGAGGCCAAGTGAGCATGCAGGCATGAGTTCATTTACCCACCCTCATTTACCATGGTTACATTATATAACTCGTTTACATGCCACATTATAAATTTTTGGTTTGACCAAATTCGAAATTTTTCCAAATACACAGAAGCACATGGACCACCACAGATGGGTCACACCAGGAAACAACTGGGTCACACCAACCTATAATAAAATAACATTTTAGCATAAGTGTCCCGCAAGTTCAGGGTTTCTTTTGACCAACTTTTAGGAGTCCATTTTGAATTCTGGAAACTAGGTCAAGTAGCCCCACGTGTCTACTTTCCAATGAGCCATCAAACTCGAGAAAATACCCATGGGAAGGCCTCCAAAACTAAATTTTCCAACCTTAATCAGAAGCATCGCGTCGTGGGTCGCACTGCACAGAAAGGTCGCACTGCTCCCAAATGCAACAAAACCCTCTTTTTCACAAATTTTTCTCCTTTTGAGTTTGCGGGATGGTGGCAAGGAGCTCTTGAGATATCTAAGAGTGAAAATGAGTTAAAAAATAACCCATGTTACCCTTTTATACTTGGTGAAAAACTACAACTTTAAGAAGCTTTTGCCTCTTACACTTTTGATAATGTAAAAAGTTACACTTTATTCCCTAATTATGCTAACTCCCTTAATAATAAGATAAATGGATACATGATGGTGAGAACCCAAATGTTTTATGATGACATTTTTTGCGACATTTTCAGGATGGTGATGAGATGTTGTGAACCAGACACAGTGGAAGGAGTATAATGATAGCTAAACATGACTCAAGACTCATTTGACAATCAAGACATGCCAAATTTTATTTGTGAAATATAAATATTTGACCCAAAGACCCAACAATAACTTGAAAGATTTCATTTGATCACTAGCCACTATTAGGAGCTAACACATCCTATGGAAGTGTTCTTGGAGAAATTCCTCAAATTTAATTACATCCTTTATTAGTTTCTCATGTTGGTATTTGATTGCCATATTGTTTCTGAGGAGCACTATCTTTACCTATACCAAAAATAAAAATTCGAGGAATCCTCACCATCCTCGAACCAACTACTTTTGTATTGAATCTTTCTTTCTCATCCTCTATATTTCTCAAAATATTTAAGTTGTTGTTCTAAATTCCCAACCCTTTTATATTTCTCTTTTTTAAACAAATTCAACTCTAGTTTCATGTGGTAGCAAAAATCAAGTATCTTTAGATTCATTTTCTCACTTCTCGGGCTTGAGATTTCATTCTACGCCAACCTCTAAGAAACTTGGGGTTTTTCTAAATGGCCACTTTACACCAAATTGATGTAGGTGTATTCCTAAGTTTTCTAGTGTAGATGTGTGGCATGCAATTGTGATGAAGATAGAAGAGATGAAGGAAAACAAGATATTGAAATGTGTGCAATAAAAGATTGGCACAACAGAATTTGAAGCACAAGTGCGACGAGAGAGAAGTATAGTGTATAGTTCAAGTGAAAAAGAGAAAAACACATAATAGGTAGAGAAGTACATGGTGGATGATGTAAGTGATTATGAGCTTAGAAAGAAACACATGAGATATGCATTGAGTTCTCATGATTGAGATCACGCCATCAGAAGATGAAAGATCACAAAAGGTAGATGAAGCAACTACTAAGGATCAAGGGCACCAAAGGAAGATGAAGAGTGATGATGTTGAAGTGTCATGGAGGCGTGTGAAGAGTTTTTTGAAGCTAAACAATCAAAAAACATGGGAATAAATATGATAGAAACAATGAGGATTGGTTAGCCACTCTAAGCATAGTGTTAGAGTATACAATAGAGGCAGAATAGAGGGTTGATATATAAATTGAATCTATACAAGAATTATGTATGTTTAGTGTGAACATGATAGGCATATTACCCTATAGTTGTAATCTAGTTATTTGTGTTGCCTGAATGTTTGTGTGACCCATATGATTTTTTGTAGTACATTCTTGTTCTAACTTGTGTTGTAGATCACTATGCATAGTATAAAAGTGAGGGAAGGTTGACTAATTGGGCATGCCATATCCTTGATTGCACCATTTGGTACCAAAGAAAGATTTGAATCTCTAGGAGAGTGAAGTAAGTGAGAGGAAGTATCAAATAATATAAGATAAGATAGGTAAGCTAATTTTATAAATGTCCAACAAACGACCACAAAGGTTGTTCAATGAGATACAAGACTCTCTTGCTTTCTTTGAAGAGTACAAGTCCCCATATGGAACCAGGATTTACCCCTCAAAATGAAGGGCCATTTTTTAGACAGTCCTTTCAGCAATATAGATATGAAGATGAACTTGGGTGGAAGACTAAGCAGGACACTTAACAGGACTGATATCTTTGGCATGTCCTTTTGAAGATCTATTGGTTAAGGGTTAGAATTATGTTTGTCGAAAATGATACTACACTATTCTAGTTGCCTTTTGGTCATACTGATGATTATTCTTTCTAACTTTGTGGATTCTTATATTGCATTAACAATATGACTTATAAAGTCAAAATAGAATAGTTTTTCTCGTTGTTGGGATTCTTCAAAGAGTATCACATGGGTGTCTTCTTGCAGCTTTATCAGAATTTGGGATTCATTTCCAGACTTATGCAGAAATAATGTTGGTTGTTGATGGAATTTTAGGCCTAGTATTCACTCTATATTCAAACAAGTCAATGTTTATTAGACCTTTCAATCATGTACTCTAGTGAGAATTTTGCAATTTGGATTGGTGGAATTGAGTCATTTTCCAAATGCTTCTACTTAATTTGAATGGTTACCAAATTTGTCACAAAAGTAGAGGTGCTTATTATTTGGACAGAAATTGCTTGGAATCGGTTAAATAAAGAATAATTAGCTTCATAAATCTGTCACTGAGGAAAGTGTCAGAAATGGTCTCAATGCAAATAGATACAAGGAATCTAAAACTATTGTCAAGGATACTATAATAATGCCTCCAAGAAAATATCAGATCCCTATCCATTATGCTGAAAAATCATTGATGAGGTATGCCTCGGAGAAACATGGACTGATACTGAAAGAGGAAAATAAATTAGCTGTCAGCAGGTGCAATTCTTACAGATCAATTAGAAGGCCATTGGAAAACATCAATAACTACACGATATCCTCAGAGGAGGCAGAGGAGTTGGGGCATTCCACACTTTGATACAACCACAAAAGAATGGAAAAGGGAATTGTTTTCATCGAAGCATGTAACTCGTGATCAAAACAGATGATTAACTCTCAAGGTGGGTAGGATTTGATTGCAATTACTCGTGATAGTTTGCTTGCTAGAAATTTAATAACTTCCAACCATATATTTGTTGATAAATTCCATATGCAACAATTGAAATTGTTCTCTTCTTCACGAGTACCAATGCCAACAATTGTAAAAGTGCCTATGATAAGAATTCCTTTATGGACTGGCAAGTAGTTATTTAGCATGGTTTTACCAATAGGTTTGAACTGCATAAATTTGAGAAAAGAAAGTAGTTTCTTGCATGTTATCGGTTTCTGCCCCTAGAACGCATTATGGTCTCCAATTATGGGTTATGGATGTACCATGTTTGATATTGGAGCACTCTTTATATTGTGTCATATATTAGTGCTATGGTGACACACTTAGTGCATTGGTTTATTACTAAGTGGGAGTCTTCTACATGTTCTTTTGTTGTGATGTTATAGTAACTACATGATAATTGACCATGTGTATGTGTGTGAGGTGTTCCAATGATTTTAATGTCAATAAACAAGTCTAATCAATGAAAATAAGCCCTGGAACACTAGCCATCAAAGAGAAAAGGTTGTTGTAATAAAAATTATGATAAAATACAATGTGCTTCAGCAATATTTTGAATTGTAACAACAACAAGTTAGCAGTCCTAAAATCAGGAAATACTTATTAGAAAAGATGCCATTTAGTGAGTAGAATATGTATCAGATGTTAAAAAATGATTGTATGCATGTGATATCATGAAATTAAGCTAATTACTTGCAATATTCTCAAGCCCTAGTGGTTGTAACATAATTTATGAGAGAAGCAAATAAATGGATTGGGACGCAAGGCGTCGAGCCACAATAAGCATGAAGATGCAATACAATATCTAACAAAAATTATTTGAGTGAGAGAGAGTATTAATTGAGAGTTTGTATTACTTGCAAGCAGAAGACTAGTGATGTCTTGTTTCCTTGGGCAAATGGAGTCAAGTAACACCTTAAATGGGAAGTTAGATAGCCAAGAAGACTTGGAAGTTTGAAACCCTAGAACTATACCTTCATATGCATAGGATTAAACCTCACAAAGACTAACCCTAGAGTTTATACCCTCATAAAACCTAGTGTCATCTCCGTTTTCACATGTCACAACTTGATTCATATTTGAAGAACCTGTTGGGCCCCGACAACTCCCCCTAAATTTTTACAAAATTTAAAGGGCCCCTATTAGAATCTTGATAATTATGATGAGCTACATAATCAACATTTTCAAATAGTTTCATACATTGGCTTGATTTGAGACAAACTTAAGACATTCACTATAGTACGAGACATTTATTACAAGAGTATATGTCAAAATTTAGAAACGAGCATAGAAATCTCAATTTAAACAAAAACGTTAAATTTTATCAATTGTTTACTTTCGTTTAAATTATGATTATGTGTTCTTTCTTTTGTTGATTAGCAAGTTTGACTTTTTGAATAATGGGTTCAATACATCATCAAATAATATTTTGGTTGGTTTATCATTTTCATAAAATCATTTGGTAATATTAATTAATTAAAAAAAAAAATCATTTTGCGTCTCATAATAATAATAAAAAATAAAAAAGAATTATCTATCATTTGTTTGATTTTGTAAAAAACCAAAATTAATATTTTTCTCTTATCCATTAACTTAAAGCTTCTAGAATTTTAAGATCATTATAAACAATGTTTGTTTAGAACTTATATTTAGTTCAAATTCATTTTGTATTTTATTGTTCTAGATTTTGTTTTATTCACAATTTTTAGGTTATTAATTGTAACATCCCGCTCTGGCGCACTGAGAACACTTATTATTTGAGGACACTTGCTCGCAAGTGATCTGGACCCTTTTGATGTTAGACCTTTATATATGATTTTGATGTGATTGACAGATGACATGATGTGTTATTAATTGATGTAGACAGGTGCTATTGACTCAGTTTTATTGAGTGTGCAGGGTTTTTGACCTTGAGGATGCAGAGGCATCGGTATAACCCCCTTGGACTCCGGACTGAGTCAGGGAGTGTGCTTTTGGGTTGATATGTTTATTATGATGTTTCATTTGATATGATGATTTGATGTTGACATTTCTGACATGATTATTGGTGATGCAGGCTGACGATAGCTTGCCGACTTGACTCACATATGGAGTAAAGGGGCCACACACGATTGCAGAGAGGTTGAGG
>ML810737.1:25007-57146 GCA_009831015.1 Picea engelmannii | reverse complement strand
GCTTCACATTTTGAAACGATCAATATCATCAAAGGAAGCATTCAAACCAATAATCTAATTGATGTCATGAATCCTCTTATGATGTGTTCCCCATTGATATATCCATTTCATCAAATTCATAGTTTTCATCCTAATTTTTATGACATGATATTAGATTGGCTTGAAGATTCGTATATGAAAAATCTTCATAATAAAGATAAAGTTGTGCTTGCTTTGTTTTTACCTAAATATCTAGGAAGTAAGCATAACATGATTCTCTTAGATCCTTCATGTGAAGAAATTGATGAACACTTGGATAATTGTTAGGAGGATGGGGCACTTCGGCCTTGGTTGATGGTTATGTCAGGTCCCCATAATATTGACAAGTTTTCCAAACTTACTTACACTCTTACATGCCATTATGACTCATATCACGACCATATTGCAGAATGGTTGGAGGATTCATACATCAAGAATTTTCAAAAGAATGGTAAGGTCGTGCTTGTTTTTTTTTTAAAAGAATATATAGGAGGTAATCATGACATATTTCTTTTGTATCTGCAAATACTACATTCTTTTATTATGATTTTCGACATTCTATGCCTTGCAGGATTGAAGATGCTCTTCTGGCTGCACTGGAAATACGATTTTACTTAGTGTTTTGATCTATTTAGTAGTTTAGAGTAGGTTTGATTTAGTTTTATTTCTTAATATTTCTTTGTGTAATAATGTAGTTATGAACACAAGTGGGTACATCAAGATAACCATAATATGAATGTTGTCAGAAAATTCCACTTAAAAAAAAAAAATCTCTTATTTTCGTTGAACATTTCTTTTCAAAAACGCAGTATCATCATGAAAAATTTAAATGGAAAGTAAAGAGATAAGTAAATTTGAGCTATCAATTCAACCCTGACCCAAGGTGCCATGAGTAGGACTACACTCATTTCAATAAGGATTTTTCTATTTTATTTTAGTCTCTTTTATTTTTAATAATAATGCTTGCTCAAAGTAACGTCTCATGCATCACTATCTTAAGAAAAGAACTTGCTCGCACATGATATTTTGTATGATTTAGTTCTTTATTTATTTTACATTAAGATGTTAGTGGATCCAAAATCTCAAGTTTATATTTAGCCAAAATCGTTTCCTAAAAAGTTTTATATTGTTGTTTTGATTTTGTGTACTTCTGATTTTGAATTCCATTAATAAAATTTGATTTGGTTTGTTCTGTGTTTTTTGTTTTCTTTGATTGCTTTGAATGATTTTTCTTCTTATCTGTCATTTTGAATCAATATATTTTTTATCAAAGAGTTATTGTCAAAGGAAGCATTCATTTTAAGACTTGTGTTTTTTCAAGCAATTTGAAATATTTCAAAGAGTTCTTGATATTAATATATAGCTCAGACAATTGATTTTTAAGTCAATTGTCACTCTCATTTTGTCCTCAAATTGTCTTTGCCAGAGTATTACATCAGAGATATGGTTTAAATCTTTGAGAATTACGATGATCTTTAAACTTTTTATGTCGTCCATATTTTTAAGGAATCACTTTTAAGCACTTTCCCATTCTCTAGATGATTTCCTAAAGGAAATCTAAAATCTCTAAACCGTGATAAAAACTTCCAGTTATGAAAGAAAATAAATAACATGATCAACTATTCACATGTATTGCAATTAACCTTCAGTATCACCCCGCTCTCTTTGTCATCAAGAAATCTATAATTGTATTATTATTTAAAAGTGGCATAAGAGGGTTGAAAGCACTTATGTGTGGGAAGTGTGTGTAGACCATCGGGGTACTGAACAGGCTCGTTGACAGCGGGTAAATGCACACATGATACCAAGACAAATTTGTTGGGGTACTGAACAGGCCTGCTGGCAGCGAAGCAATGTCAGGTTGAGAGGTAGCAGGTATATGCTTTTAAGTAAACTTTTATGGAAGTATACATCATGTGTATACAACTATTGGATGAGATTAAAGCATTCGAGTGGGTTAAATGACATCCCTGTATAGGCTATGGACATCTATTGACAGTAGTGGCTCTGTCAAAGGTATTTGAGTTCTTTTATAAATATCATGACTCTTTGATTAAGACATTATTTCAGATTATAATCCCCTGCAAAGAAAATTCTATTGTCTGGTTATAACATGAGCTTATCTTAATACTACATGGTCTCAGAGTGAATTTATTTCAGGGAGCTTAAATAATTTTTCAAGTCTTATTCTTTTCTTCCTGAGATGAAATCTTACCAGATCAGAGATAACTATTTCACCCAGTAAGTCACTATTTGTTGGGCCCCAACAACTCTCCCTAAATTTTTACAAAATTTAAAGGGCCCCTATTAGAATCTTGATAATTATGATGAGCTACAGAATCAACATTTTCAAATAGTTTCATACCTTGCCTTGCTTTGAGAAAAACTTAAGACATTCACTATAGTACGAGACATTCATTACAAGAGTATATGTCAAAATTTAGAAACGAGCATAGAAATCTCAATTTAAACAAAAACGTTAAATTTTATCAACTGTTTACTTTCGTTTAAATTATAATTATGTGTTTTTTGTTTTGCTCATTAGCAAGTTTGACTTTTTGAATAATGGGTTCAATACATCATCAAATAATATATTGGTTGGTTTCTCATTTTCATAAAATCATTTGGTGATATTAATTAATTAAATCTTTTTTTCATTTTGCATCTCATAATAATAATAATAATAAATAAAAAAGAATTATCTATCATGTGTTTGATTTTGTAAAAACCCAAATTAATATTTTTCTCTTCTCCATTAACTTGAAGCTTCTAGAATTTTAAGATCATTATAAACAATGTTTGTTTAGAACTTATAGTTAGTTTAAATTCCTTTTTTATTTTATTGTTCTAGATTTTGTTTTATTCACAATTTTTAGGTTATTAATTTAGGTTTATTTTTGTTTCATGGGTTTCTATTATCAAATATTTGATACGGATCTGATCATGGCTTGATTTTATTATCCAAATACGTTCAAGATGATTGATCCAAAAATAATATTGGATTGCTACAAATAATTTTATGGGCAACAACAGATAAAATTTGGAAAGGCGTTAAGATGAGACAAACGATTTTGTAAGATTGATTGCAGCCAAACCGTGAGGAATTTGAGGAAACGGTTGAAAACCCAGAACCCAAATGGACTCGTTTACCTTCTACGTGGAGATTCTCCCAAAATAATGTATGATTTGAGAGATATTTGTGTCTCTTTACAAGACAAATTTCAGGTGGTGGAAATTAATAGTGACGCCCAGACTATTCATTCATTGTATAAATATATGAGAAAGTTCAGAGCCAGAGAGATCCAGAAAATTGAGAGGAGGATTTTAATGCTTTATCTTTTGTATATTATTTATTTTTTAAACTTTTCTTCTTTTCAAATGGAGTAAAGGATGGTTGGAATCTTTGGGAGAATGGACGAGTATTTTCAAAGAAGAATATGAAATTCCAGATTGCTTAATGGCTTTTGTCCGATGAGTAAAATGGTTTTATTTTCATTATAATATCTTCATATTCTTTGAATAATTGATTATGCATTGATTTAAATTAGCTTTAGTCTGTTTTATCAATACATGGTTAATTGTTATCATTTATGTATTAATTTTTTCAATCTTTAAGAGTTTATTATCTTAAAAATTCTCCCAGGACTACAATATGGGCATGTGATTTTGGGAAAGAATATGGGAAAGCAATTTATCTTTGTCTTTAGACATATGTGATACTTATTCCATTTTGTTCTTTCATTACTATTGTATTATGAGAATATTATTATTGTTAAATGTTATATACTGTCTATAATTTCTTAGTCCATTTTTATGTGTGATCAATCGATCATTTGATCATTTTGGAATTTATTTCTAATGTTTTATGATGGATAATATCAATACTCAGAATTGAGTTTTCTTTCGTTCTTAAATATTGATTATCTTAAGATCACATGATTTTTAATTAGTTGTCTTCATGTTGTTATTAATTTACTCTAATATCAAATACTTCTTAGAATGTATTCTGGAAGTGCTAGTATTGTTCTGTTATAGGTTTCCCTTAACAACAGTAGAGGTAGGAGGTCATACAACACAGAAAGATAATATCAGTTTTGTTGATCAACTACAGGTTATTCTGTGTGTTATTTAGTTAAGTTGTTTATGAATGAAAATATGATTACATTAATTAGATTTGACTATTTTTGTGTCACTGTTTCAATCGTATTCATTTAGTATTTATTCGTTTAAGAAAAGTGTTGTTCATATTTTGATTCAGAAACCTTATTAAACGTTCATTTTCGCAAGATTTTATGCAAACCTTATAACCTGTATATAGATTGTTTATATTCACATTTCTTTTTAATAAACATTAGTCAATAATATATCATTTGTTAGAATCATATATTTTAGGTTAGTTTCATTTCTTTTATTATTTTTAGGACTTTAGTTGGCTAACGGAGCCATTAAACCCATCAGAATAGGTTACACCAAATGGCTTGGGTTATTTAGACAACCCCGGACTGGATCTATTCTTCTAGTTGACGGCATGTCTAATTTTCCCATCAACAGAACCCTGGAAAACCAAGCAATTTGGGTCAAAGTCCACATGTTGATGATAATAGTAGAAATCCTACATCGCCCGGAAGGAATGGGTTTGAAAATGGCAGTGTAATTGGTGTTGTTATTTGTTAATGGGCCTGCATCAAATGGTGTTGGAAATGACATTGAGAATGGTCTTGTTAATGGTGTTATGAAAATGAATCCACCTCCTAGTTGTTGCTCAAATGGGAATGAAAATGGTATCCATGCCTAAATAAGACTGAATTGATTGAGTTTGGATTGTAAATATTTGGTTCTTTTAGTTTGAGTCATTGTTAGCATCACTTTTTCTTGAAGATTGCAATTAAGTGTTTCTTGTTCTCAAGCTCATAAGAGGACCAAACCTAAAATTTGTAGAATGTTCTGTACAAAAGATAGAGTGGTGTATTTGAGATGTCGAACTTACCTGTTGGATATGACCATAGAATATATGTTGTTATATATTCTTGACTTGATGTTGTCAGGCTACAGGGTATTGGAAAACAAATTGTGTTGTGTTCTTCCCGACTTTTGACAGTTCTGTGTAGTCTCTGCAGTTGATTCTTTGGTGAATGCTAAGAAAATATCTAAGAATAGCATATGATCATGACACCACAGATGACCGTGGTAATATTTATTCTTTTTATTAAATACTTTTTAGTCCATGAGATAAGAAAAGAACTAAGAATAGAATCTGATCATGACACCATAGATGATCGTGGTAATATTGATGTTTTTGATGAAAGACTTCTTGCAATATTCAAGGCTGCAATGATTAAAACATGTGTAAATGACAACAATTATAAAACTAATCGACCTCATCTCAGAGTGATTCACCAACCACTAAAGAGAGGGAAGATACATAAGCAATATTACTCATTGGATGAGAAGGAGTACAACTAGGTTTCATTAACAATACCAATGCATGAGCTGACATAAGCACTTTTCGTCAACAATTCCAAAGGACAAATGATTCAGAAAATTTCCTAATCCTATGCTACCAAGTGAGATAAATCTCCATGTAAACATTTTTATCCCAATATCTCACTAAGTCATTCATATAACACCTAAATCAATGACATGATGCATTCATAATCATTGATAAATATGCAAGAGAATGTAAATTCAAACTCAAAACTTTCATGGGCTTACCTTGATGTGATTTTCATGTACTCGTGTGTAATAATGAAGCATGCTTATCCTTCATTCACTTCCACCTTCATAATGTTGGTCATTGGACTAAAATTGATTCTTTGAAAAGTAATACAACCATCAGTACCTTAAACATCAATTCATTGAGGTTTTTATTCAATCAACAAAGGGTTTTGCATAGCATTCTTTATGGAATCTGAAATTCAACCACCATATTTATGAAAGTATAATTTCATTAGAGGAATGTCGGTCTCATTCTAATAGGTTTCCTATGATGTGTGCATAGGAACCTAGTGTATAGACAATTTTTCTCCTCGCTTAGCTAAGTAGAGCTCATTTCCCTTTCTAAATAATCAATAAGTCTCTTCAAAGAAAATACAAAATAAACATAGTAGATCCTAAAAGGTGAAGATGCTCAAGTCATGCCAAAAAATGAAAGGAAATAAAAGAATCTTTCCTTGACCGTCAAACATATTAAAACAATAATCACAATTATGGAGAACACGTTGAGCACA
Organism: Picea engelmannii; assembly: GCA_009831015.1. Taxonomy (NCBI): domain Eukaryota; kingdom Viridiplantae; phylum Streptophyta; class Pinopsida; order Pinales; family Pinaceae; genus Picea; species Picea engelmannii. Next base: position 50,901 of record ML810737.1, on the reverse strand, counting down.
AAATAACTAAAGGCGTATATTAAGCCTAAGACCATATGTTTCTCAAATAAATGTCATGACAAAAAGATGAAAAACAATTTTTTACTCAACAAAGGTCTTGAACTTTAACCCAAACCTTCCATAACATTCCATAACAAAAGGTTCAGTCAAAAATGAGAACTAGAAGCATTCAAGGGCCTAACACATTTTTAACCAAAATAAACACAAAATTCCAAATTTGACAAAATGCTCCAAAATGCAACAAACAAACAAACCATTAAAATTTATCAACATATTAGAGAAAGGCATCAAAGAAATTTCATCTACTTGAATGAGCCCATTCTTTCTTAGCGGAATTCTTGTTAAATCATGTATCTACCATTTAATACTAGGACACTATCTATGTGAAGAGATAGGTCCCATATTCATCAAATTCCAACTTCATTTCCTATCACATACAATAAAGAGAAAATATAATAGTTAAATGTCAAAACATCAATCTTAAAATAACTTGCATCAAGAAAATGTGGCTCCAAAGTTTCAATGAAAAACACAAAATATAAATTATAGAACCTATTTTTACCTGAAATGCATCATCAAATTGGCATTTAGTAATCTTGCTATGATAAATAATTTCTGACCTCCTCCAAAAATAGAGGAAGAACATATCACAAGAATCACATCATCTGTGCTATTCCATTCACTATTTCTTGCACCACCAATGGAACACATATACCGAAATAAGTGTCCCCTAGGCCCTCATATATATTGGATTAGATCAAATCATAGAGTATATCAATTTCTCAATTCTCATTTTGGTGCTCATTTTCTTTGTTATGAACAAGACCCTCTCCAGATGGACTATCATTATGAGCCCCCAAAGAATTATTTTATGTATCAAGTTCATTAGAGAAACTTGTTATATTGTTTTCTCCCCTTCTATCACAATCAGATCGCCAAATAGCTAGTGCTCTTTCATATAGAAAAGTGGTAATGTCATACTTTGTTACATATAATCTTAAACATATATCCATATGTTTATCAAGCTTGTTATTCATCTTTGACTTCAAAAATGATAGTGCACTAAACATTCTCTCATCCTCCACTGATCCCAAAATCATGGTTTGACACAAATCCGCTAATTTGAAATATTAGGGTATGTTTTTCTATAAGTATTGGCTAACCCCTAAAATAGTCCATAATCTTGTTATTGCACCATATTCTAGAGGATTCTCTAAAGCGCAAAATTGATTCTACATTGTTTCAGCGAAGCGTGTGGCTTGTTGAAACAATTTTGATTGATCCAAAATACCTTCAACCTGTTCTCCATGTATCTCAACCTTCTTGCAAAAGTGGTCCACTAAAGTATTTAATTTTGCCACAAAGTCATGTTTTAAAGTAGGTTGACATTTTATATTTTTCCAATATTCAGGGTACACCATAGACATGGCCTCCAACAATTCATCTCGAGGGAATCGTTCTCTTATATCCGTTGAAAGTGATTTTGCAATTTCTATCAAGTTGTGTCTCACTAAAATGACAACATTGTCGAATAGGTCTCTTGACACGGGGAAATCTTTGTTGGTTCATCATGTCTTATCAATATAATGAAAAGGAACCATATACCCACGCACTTCCATACATAGTATACATTTTTCATCAAACTTCAAATAATTTTAAGTATTTTCTATATCAATGATCGTAGTCCAATTTGTAAACTGTGGACTTGTGAAAGACTCTGGCATTGTATACAAATTATCCAATGAAAGGCATGAAATTTTTCTTTCATTTGTGTATTTTGAAATATACATTGTGCGACTTTGAGACATTTTCACGAGGACATTCATTTCATCTAGCATAGGAAGAATTCCAACCAATGTTAACAATGTCTCTATGTCAGTTAGTCGAAAGAGAAGATCTTGAGATTTATCTACACTGAAGTGATGTTCATACATCACCCCTACCAAGTACTGGTACTCACTAAATAATCTTTGAACTGGTCCATTCAATGAGATCCATCTTGTATCAACATCTTTTAATAGCTTGTTTCCATTTGTAACACCATCAACAAATTTTTTAAACTTTGAAAATCGTTTGGGACTACGAGAAAAATAGGCATAAGCCTCTCGTACAAGATATTCAACTTTTGAAACCAATGGAAACTTGCTTACTATTTTAAATGCAAGATTCATACTATGAGCCATACAATGAATACTCAACATATATGGTGAAGTTGATAGTTGTAGTCTAACACAAAGGCCATTCCTTTGTCTTTGCATTATGGATTCTCCATCCGCTCCAACACATACGAACTTTTTTGCGATCATTAAAGGATCCATACCACCACTTTCCTTCAAACTATTATTAACAAGTTCATAAATATTTTCAAGTGTAGAATTCTCCTTCATTTTATGAACCCCAAGTAGATAGGAATTCCTAATATGGTCATTAACCATATAAATACTCATACAAATCCATGAAGTATTATCAATAGTTGTAACCTCATCCAAAGACAATGACAAAAACCTAACACTTGCAATCTTCTCTTTCATATCATCCTTTTATACTTGAGCTAGATATTTTGCCCATTCCCAACCACTCGTTAAAGACCAATGAGAAGATGGAAAGTTTGGCATTTGAAGAAAAGATAGATATTTCATGTAATCCAGATAATTTGTCATAGGATGCCCTTTATATAATATGTGAAATACGGTGCTTAATTTAATTGTCTTGGATAACAAATTTCTTTCCATCGTCTTTTCGAATAGAGATGTGATGCTTCCTCCACCTGCCTTGATTTTTTTGTTACTTATTAAATATTCATTATATTCATCAGCATATTTGACATGTCAGCATTACTCAGAATATTCCCATCTGACAATATATTTATCCTCGCCATCTACAATTTTCTTTTCATACACCTTTCCAACATGCTTCTCAATTGTATCTAACTTCATCTGAAATGTCGTTGGCGTGCCAAGTTTTGAACTACATATATTTCATCTACTTTTGGTTTCTCTTTCTCGTTTTTTGGAGGTAATGGTTCAATAAATGGAAATTTTGAGACCCAATCTGGATGGAAGCCTATCCCTATGTCCCATTGGCCTTTTTGTCTTTTCCGTAAATTGGTTGTGTTCTTTTCCAATGAAATGTTTTCGACATTTGTACTGCCAATTTCTGGTGAAAATGAATTTATCTCACTTTGATCACCATAGGAACATATTTCCTTATCTATTATTTGGACATTAGATGCATTCTCACAAGAGTTGACATCTCTTTCATTGATAGGTTGCTCAAAAGAGCTCGAAGCATGAAGAGAATGTGGATCCTTGGATTGAGGTCTTTTAAAGTATGATGATAGATTATTTTGTCTTGATCTTTTCTTCCCACGATCGATGTTTGACATCTCAATAAATATTCCAAAATTGAAATTTCAAATTGATCTTGAAGCCAAAAGTCAAACCTGCGAGAGAAATAATATAAAATTAGTAAAATTCCTACCAAGTATAGAATATTTGTATGTATTTATATTTATTATCTTTTTTATAAAATCAACTTCTCTAACTTATCCTTTAATGTATAGAGTTTCTATGATTCAACATATACCAATTAACAACATTAATTATTCCATCCTAATCTTCAGCTTGTAACCATTTTATATTTTCAGGATAGTTCTCTTGTACTATCTATTGACTACAACCTTATAATGCTTCTATATCCATTATTGACTACAGTGTCCCTTTCAACAAACATAGAGATGAATTTGTTGGCAATTGGTACTCTTAAGGAGAATTTGCAGAGGCAAATCAACAAAGAAATGTCCATTCAAAGTGCAGATGAATGGTGGAATAGGATCATGCAAAGATCTTGAAGATTGATGTGGTATGTTTTTATTATTAACTCAAGTTTTAAGTTGTGTTTGTAGGTTAAAACCAAACTGAAGATTGATAGAAGCAGACAACTAGGAAGATGAAATAGAACGACAATTATGTTCTTGAAAAATCATAAGAGCTCTTAAACAATGGCAGAACCTGAATAATTCCAACAGAGGTTGGATAGGGAGGACAAATTTGAATGTTCTCAGAGGAAAGTGGAAGCTACAGATCCAAGAGGAGCAAAGGAGTTTCTCAAAAGGTGGTACCAATAGGTCAAGCTCAAAGGAAAGCTTGGATTGGTATAAAGGTAGGTATGGAGACTTGCTAAAGGGAGGCTTAGGTGCAGTCCACAAGGGAACAAGATGGAGTTCACAAATGAGGTGAAGAAAATGATCACTGAAGTTCATTGCAGAGGTTCGGGGGAAATCCACAGCAGAAGGAAATATGCCAAGGTAAATGGAATAGAGGTGATGATTCAAGAGGAATTTGATAGAGAGATGACTGAGATAATAAGTGAAATTGGTTATATGGAGAAGGTTATACAAGAGGAAGAGATGAAAAATAACCATAGAAGAGGATGGAGTATGAAGAATACAATTCAGTGGCCAGTGGTACAGTTATTCATAAAGAAACTGAGGAAAAGCATAAGGGAAATGAAGAAAGAGAAACTCAAAGGAGATGAGTTCATATTTAAGCCATTAATTGAAGAAGAAGTTTACTATTGTGAACCTGAAGAAGGCTCAGTCCTAGGAGAGGATGATGATAAGAATTTGGACAGCTTTGAACAATCCAATGAAGAGATGTCAGTGACGTCAAGAGGAGAAGGAAGATGTAATGTTTTCTAAACTAATTGTTTGTGTAAGTGTGTAATTGCAGGTACCAAAGGTAAAGTTCAAGGAGTTGAATAGATGTTGAGAATTGAGGAAGGAGTAGAAACTCAAGAAATACAGAGTTATACTCATGGAGCACAACAAGAAGCAACATATTCTGAATATGGACAGTCTCAAAGAACTATCATAAAGGAATAAAGTTCATTGTTGTCTCATGTTGATAACATTGGAGAAAGTCATGAAGGAGTTCAGTTGAAAACTCTACAAGTTTATGGAAGGAAGAATATCTTTAGAGGTATCAGGAATTGGTTGTTTATTTTCTTTGTAAATGTTTGTTCGATTTTTGAAGAAATTATATCCAAGATTGGAAACAATTGGAAATTGGCAAAGGAGAAGACAGTGCATGTCTTACAGGTGCGCCAATATGGTAAAGGAAGATCTAACAAAGGGAGCATAGGTCAAAATATTTAAGCCAGTGAAAAGGGAGCTGAGAGGAATCAACGATTACAAAACAAAGAGACAACTATGAAAGAAGAGATATTTTTATCTCATACAGCCAGGAAAAGAAGGAGGTTGACTGATGAAGACATTCATGAAGAAATTTATGTTGACAATTGTCAAGGAAGGACATAACATAATTATGCTTTGGAAAGTCATACAGAGGCTTATGCAGAACCAAGAATTATTATTTGGGACAGTAATCAGATTTCTAATTATGATCAGAGAATTGCAAGTGAAGGAAAACAAGTACAAGAGGAAGTACATGTGACAGAAATGTACAATAAAAAAGAAGAGCAATGTGTATTGCAATTTAAGAATGAAATCAAGGAATGTTATGAATAAATTGTTTTTTGTAATAAATTTGTTGAATGTGTGGGTATAGAGAATGGAAGCAGTCAACCATCCATAGAGAATCTAAAGGAAGAATGGTTGAAGAAATCATATTCTTTAGATATTTATGAAGGGAAGTGGGAGAGAATTTTGGAAACTCTCACACAACACAATATTTAAATATTGATATTTTAATGGAAAAGATTGCTTCAAGGTGACAGAAGGTATGAATTATGGTTTGTTGAAGAACACAATGTTTTATCAAGTGACAAATGCCAAAGAGAAAAGATTGAAGACATCCAGAAGAAATCTGACAAAACTGAAAGCATGAAGGAATTTATCTGGATGGGAAATGACTTAGATTGTTGGAATGTGATATGGATGATAAAATCATACTTCAGTACATCTAAGTAAAATAAGATAACAATGCAAGAACATGACAATTGTATTGTATCATGTACACATCAACAACATGAACATTCAAAGAGTTTGGAGGAGATAAATGAAAAGTACAATTTGCTTATGAAATTGAAGAGTTTAAATGTAAAATGCAATTTACAAACTGGTGATATGTCTACTGCTGCAAGTAAAAATGAACAAAGAGGACTTGGAATTGGAAACAATCAAGCACTCTTATTAGGCCAAGAATGTGAAGCTTGGAATGAAAGAATGAGAGTTTTTACAACTCTGGTACAAAGCATTGCTAAAGAAAAAGAGGACTAAAGAAATAATGTAATGACAGAATTAGAATAGAGATTGGTCATAGATTCAAGAGGAAGAAAAGATCAAAGAATTTATTGGAATGGAGTAAATGATGATAATGAATATGAATATTATCTTAATGCAAGTATCAGTTGGCAGAATACAGAGATACAAGGGAAAATATGTACAGTTGAAAGGCAGCATACTAAGGAATGGTTTTATGTTTTTATACCAAGCAAGCAGTCAAATGGATTTCAATATGAGGGAATCTCATTGAAAGCAGAGGATCTATGGAAAAAAGGAGAATAAGAGTTATATGTTATAAATTATGCAAATGAATTGTTTACGAATACATAAGATGAGTTAAAGGAGACATCTGGTAGACAACAGATGATATGGTTGAAAGAAGCACAAAACATAACAGTTAATGGAGATTACAAGGAGCAGAATTTGATTGTGATGTCTTATGAAATGAAGATGCAGATTGGAAGTATGCATTGTTTAGTGCATATGTTTTTACTTAAAGGAAAATTCCATCTGAAGATTGAAGATAGAAAATGGGATAGAGATAAAGAATTGACATCCATTATCCAAAAGTTTGATAAACTTTTGCAGAAGCCAGAAAACAGTCATAATGCATGTCGGTCAAAGAGAAGGTTGAATATTGGATCATGTATTCATGATTTAGTGGGATGATCCTAACCTCCTCACCTTATCCTCTTTAGCTTATAAAAGGAGAGTAGCTTTCATGGAGAAATTTAGCTTGTGCTTGATTGGGTTGGAAAGTTATTGAGCCTTTGAGATTATAAATTTGGCTTGAGATTGTTAGCTTGGTATGTTGGCTTTGGGATTTTATTTGTCAAGATAGATTGTGAGTAGCTATTAGATACACTTTCTCATAATCCTTGGAGGAAGAAGTGTGTGGGAAGCAAGGAACTGTTGGAAGGAACCTTGTGACATCAAGGCATCTGGTTGTAATCTCTCTTCCTATTATTTAATATAATACAGTGGCATGCTTCTTTCCCATAGAATTTTATTTATTTTATTGCATAATTCATTGATCATATGCATAGGTTGTCATTGAATATACTTTACTTCTTTCACTTTGGTTGGTTTGTGTCTCACTACAGGATCAGTATCACAAGAGCACCGGAGCGAAACATGAACAATAAATACATAAGGAAGTGACGCTTGAAGGTATGTCTCTCGTCTTTTATTTGGTAGTAAATTTGATGATTAGGGCCTAGGGAAAGCGCCATGTTCTGTCTTGTTTTGTTCTAGATCTAGGTGGATCTAGGGGGATCGATTCATGTCCGCACTTAACGATTAGCCCGATATCATTTCAAGTTGATTTCGGGCTAGATACCCTGCCTTTGCACGTGGATCGGATTGTCGACTGTTTCCCTAGGCATCACTGTAGTAATTGGCAACCTTAGTGGCCTTTCTCTTTAGGTTCTTTACACAAGGTGATTGTGGAGGGGAAAGTCTTCACGGTACCTAGAATCGACATTGGCCAAACTCACTCGAGCTCCTTGGAGGGTATACCCACGATTATGTGTGGGAGCTTGCACCAAGGCGTAAGTCCATTAATAAGGTCGTCAACGTAACTTTTCCACCCTCTCTATCTCAGCCCCTTCTTACATTGTTCCTGCGACGTTGGATTTCATCACCAACTAGTGTGCTTATTGTGAGAAGGTTTTGTTTGCTTGCTTGCTTACTAGATTTTTAGCGTGTGTTGTTTGTTCTCCCTAGCAGACTCTAGGTTGGATTTTTATTTAATGGCATCCATTTCTGGAACAATCAATGAAGGAACCCATGTTCCAAGGGAACCTTTTTTTTTTCCTTCTTACAGGAACATTGGTCCACCTCACATCGCTACTTTGAGCCTTCCAGGTCTCACAAATGGATTACCAGTATGGTTGTTTTCCACTCAGGTAATTCCAAATGCAGCTAGTGCTTATGTTGTAAGAACTTCCCCCCAAGAACATCAAACTCATGTTGATCCTTCGCCTTCTTCACCAGTAAGATCTTCTTCACCTTCTCCACTTGCAAGGTCTTCTTCCATTTCATCTTCTTCGTCGAGTGAAAGCTCTAAAGCTCGTAACCTAGTGGATAAGAAGAAGAAAAAAAGGAAGAATAAGAAGATGAAAAATAAACAAGAATCTAAAATTCCAACCATTGTCGGACATGTTGGAAAGAAACCAGTTATTGTTGATTGTGCTGGGAGTGTTGATGATGTCAAGATCACCCAAACAACTCGTAAACCAAGGTACCCTTGCAGGATTTGTAAGGGTATTCATCTTCTTAAAGATTTCCCTGGTCTATCCAAGGTTATAGAAGTGTGGTCTACACACCCTTGCCAACCCATGTCGTCGGCCTCTAAACAACATGTTGATGGCCTCCCGTCAACTAGTCAAAATACCCTTGGGAAGAAGAAAAGTAGAGTCAAGTTTCCTTGTAGGTTATGCGGAGGGAGTCATCAAACTCACCTTTTCCCTCATATGAACGAAGCCTCGAAATTACTGGAAGACATGATTGTTTCACCGCCTCAACTACCAATTGCTTATCGCAACCTTTCTCTCAACCAACCTGTAGTTGATGGAATGATCAATATGGTTCCCCCATCGGTCAATTCGATTGATCAGGTAGTCAATTTGGTCAGGTCCTTAGTTGAACCAGTTGACAAAGTGGTCGATCCGATCCCATCCTCGGTTGATCCCACTTTCTTGTCAAAGAGTGCAACCCAAGTGGTCGATCTGATCCCATCCTCGGTCGATCCCACTCTCCCGTTAGAGAGTGCAACCCAAGCGATTGATTCATTTCCACCCGTCGACCCCATTCTCCCCTTGGAGAATGAAACCCAAGTGGTTGATTTGATCTTGTCATTGGTCGATCCTACTCTCTCACTTGAGAGTAAACCCGATAATGCCCACATTTTTCTTGTTGATACAGACTCTACTGTGTCAGGGGGTATTCCTCCTTCTCCCGTGGAAACCCCTCCAAGTAATGAGGTCATCCTTTTTAATTGGGGTGTGCTAACTGGACCTCGTATTCCCTCTCACATTCCTTTCCATATTACAGTACAGGTTTTTGGTCGGGATGTTCCTCAGATGCAGATAGATCAAGGTGCGTTCGTTAGTATTTTGTCCTATATTTCTTGGTAGGCTTTGGGTTTTCCTCAGTTTGCGCTGGTTATGCAGAGTCTGTTATATTTTAACAGAAGAACCAGTCAACCTTTAGGGACCCTTCCTCAGTTTCCTGTAACTTTGGGAGGGACACCTGTCTTCATTGACGTAATGGTATTCCAAGACCCCTTGGATTTCGCTTTACTCCTTGTGTGGGATTATGTTTATGCCATGAAAGATATTGTGCCCACTCTTTTTCGTGTGATATCTTTCCCTCGTGATGGAATAATTGTGACTATTGATGAACTTTCATTCATCGGTCCTTATTGGATTACCTCCCTAAATGGTTCTTATATGCAGACAGTATCACCCCTGCCACAGGTCAATTATGTGGCATTGTCTCCCATGCCTTCAGTTGTCGATGCAGATGAGCCTCTCACTGTAAGCTCACTCCCTTATGAATTAGATCCAGTAGTTGAGATGGTAATCTCTTCGGTAGGGCTATTGGAGCCTGACCTCCTTACCCCTATTGCAACCCTTGACATGGGTTCTTTCCAGAGTGTGTTTCTTCCATCGAGTGAGGATCTCTTGGAGGCCATGACCAAGTTTTGTCCCTTGACATGGTGTCATTCCAGAGCACTGTCTTCTTGGAAGTTGTGATCAAGAAGAGAGATTTGAGCATGCTTTATGATTTCAATCTCATTAAAAAATGAAACCAACATTGAGCACAGTTTTCTGATTTCAAGCTCGTTAAAAAATGAAACTAGCTATGAGGATAGTTTTTCGCGTCTCTGTAGCAACCTAGTTAAAAAATGAAACAGAGGTCTAGGGATTAAACCTAAATTCAAGAGCATAGTTCTTCTCTTGTGTCAAGATCATTAAAAAATTAAACAACTTCCCCCTCTCCGTTTGAGTCAATTCTAGTATTTGAAGCTTCATTTCATCCACCTGTGATGTCGGATGAGACGAAGCTTGGGGGGAATTTGCTTCCAGCCTCTGGACTTCATGCTGAAGTTGAGCCGCTAGATTTTTACGCTGCGAGCTAAGTACCAACCATGTGAATTCGTGAACCATGTGTTGGGAAGTCGCAAGCATAGTTTTCTCTGGTTCAAGCTTATGTAAAAATGAAACCACCTACCTCAAGCATAGTTTCCTCTGGTTCAAGCTTGTGTAAAAATGAAACCAGGACCAAGCATAGTTTTTTTTAGTTTTTAAGCTTGTGTAAAAATAAAATCTATCCCAAGCATAGTTTTGTTTTGTTTTAAAGATTGCGTAAAAATGAAAACAATCACGAGCTTAGTCTTTGTTCTTTCTCATTCTCATAAATACATGAGAATAAGTTACCAAGCTTAGTATTTGTTCTTTCTCGTGCTCGTAAATCGATGAGAATGTAACCGAGTAAAATTTTATCGCTTTTTTGGGCTCATAAAGGTTATATGAAAAAGGAACCCCCTAGATTTCCATTTAATCTCTTTTCAGACTCTCTAAACATGAAAATATTTTCGAGTGATCTTGTTCTTTTCACGCTCGTTAAAGTATTAGAAAACACATATGTTGAGCGATAGTTTATCTCTTTTTCGGTCTCATCAAACTACTTTACGAAAAAGGAACTGAGAGAGTTCTCTTTAAGTGTTTTTCAGACTCTCTAAACATGAAAAACCCCTGAGTTTTCTTTCTTTGGACTCATTAAACAAACATCAAGGCCCATATGGGACCGAACCACTCCTTCCTAGGGTTCGTTAAACATACTCTGAGGGACTCATCTGAAGGATGAGCTTACATTACAAGCATATGTTATCCTCCTCAAGCTCGCATAAAAATAAAGAGGTACTCGCCAGAAATAGTGGGGGGGAATTTGGGAAAGAAATGTGTCTAAACCTGTATTCTATGGAAGAGTCGCTTTTGAACATGACACCCTTTCACTCGCCTTGCATCTAGGTTGGAAAATACGCTTGTCTCTTGATCATACTCCTTTATAAGATTACAAATCGGTCTATGATCTCTGTTGTTGAGTCAGTTTTTAAAAGACAGTTGTCGTGTCATCAATATGTTCAAAAAATAAGTTCAACCTGAAAATCCTTCTATTGTGTCGACCATTTCTGCAGTCCTTGAGCCTTCTATTGCATTGGCCATCCCTGAGTCAGTCTTGAATCACTTTTTACTTTGATCTACATCAAATCTTGTTACTTGTTTCATGTCATTGATGGGGGATACATTAAGGCCCTCTTGTGATGAGTTTTTTCTTGTCGACTTCAACTCATTATCCAGGAATTTGACTTAGAAACTAATTGGTACCTTGGAACTTGCATGCCTCAATGGCAGGTTTCCTCACTTTCGATAGTGGGTTTTCATTATTGACCCTTGATCAGGAGATTCCACTGAGTGTTCGACCTTAGATCATTGATTCACATTCGTTGGATTGTACTAGAGTACCTTGGGAGTCATTGACATTAATGGTGATTTCTCTTGCACTTGTTAACGGTATTCACTAATGACTAGTAATCAAGTGGTTTCTACCATGTCCGACTTCAGCACATGTATTCGCATGGTAAGATCCGTACTATACATTGGTGGAGATGAAGACCCTGAATCTTTTCTCACAGATTCAGGTTGCGTTGGAGTATATTCAGTTTGTACTGTTGCATAGATCCACATTGTATGTCTCGTGGCTATGTTCAAATTTGAGTCTTTAACACATAGATCCACAGTGTATTTTTGGTGGCTATGTTCAGATTTGAGTCATAATGGTATGGATCCATAGTGTATGTTTGGTGTCCATGACATGTATTACTTGACATGGATCTTCGCATGTCGACATTTATGCTTTGAGTCATTTGTATTCTAAGTATGAGAATGCCTACCTCAGTGATGATATATTATTGTACTGTATTTCCTTGTTTTTTGGCAGGTTTCCGACCGATGTGTTCCTTGTTCCCTACACACACTCGACAAAGTATTTCAGCTATCACTCTGTTCTAACTTCATACTTTGGGGGGATCTCTGTTACACATTATTTTCGTCATCCCTATGTCCATCAATGATGTAGACCTATTTGTTGCCTTCGGAGGGGTCAATGGCTTGAATTCCTAAAGAAAGAAGGGAGAAGAAATTTCCCTGAGAGAAGAAGTTTTATTTTCCTTTGTAAAAACCCTATTAAGTAGGATTTCCGCAGACTGCTATATAGCTAGGGTGTGGAAATGCCTAGTTTACATAGGCTACACTATAGTTAGGGTGAGGAAATGCCTGGTTTTTGTAGGTTGCATTATAGCTAGGGTGAGGAAATTCCTGATTTCTGCAGGATGGACTATAGTTAGGCTGCGGAGTTTCCACAGGTTGCTCTATAGCCAAGGTGCGATGACCTTTGTACGTGGGAAAAACAAGCGTCTTCTCGATGCTTCTAGAAAGAGAATCTTCTATGGTGAGGTGGCCTCCAAACGGTTTGGATCTTACTCGCTTTCATGATTTAGTGGGATCATTATAACCTCCTCACCTTATCCTCTTTAGCTTATAAAAGGAGAGGAGCTCTCATGGAGAAAGTTAGCTTGTGCTTGATTGGGTTGGAAAGTTATTAAGCCTTTGAGATTAGAAATTTGGCTTGAGATTGTTAGCTTGGTATGTTGGATTTGGGCTTTGCTTTGTCAATATAGATTGTGAGTAGCTATCATATCCACAGTCTCAGAATCCTTGGAGCAAGAAGTGTGTGGGAAGCAAGGAATTGTTGGAAGGAACCTTACGACATCAAGGCATCTGGTTGTAATCTCTCTTCCTATTATTTAATATAATACAGTGGCATGCTTCTTTCCCATAGAATTTTCTTTATTTTATTGCATAATTCCTTGATCATATGCATAGGTTTTCATTGAATATACTTTATTGCTTTCACTTTGGTTGGTTTGTGTCTCACTGCAGGATCAGTATCACAAGAGCACCAGAGAAAAATAGGAACAAGAAATACATAAGGAAGTGACGCTTGAAGGTATGTATATTCGATGATTAGGGCCTAGGGAAAGCACCATGTTCTGTCTTGTTTTGTTCTAGATCTAAGTGGATCTAGGGGGATTGATTTGTGTCTGCACTTAACGATTAGCCCGATAACATTGGACTATATGAGTTATAGGAGAAATTGATGAAGACTTCCAAATAGATGAGAAGGAACAACAACAACAGTGGGCAGATGATTCATGATGAAAGATGGAGCAAGATAATTGCAGGAAAACAAAGTAAGAGTTGGGGTGCACAAGCAATAGGATATCTATCACTTCGTATAAGAAGAAATTCATATCTTCAAATATTTGGCCCAAAAAGTATGGAGTTAAAAGTAAATTACAATACAATTTTTTTTATACACAAAAATGATACTCATTAGAATAATATATATATATATATAAGACATCCTTACCAATCCATCCATCTGCACAAATGCACAATACCTTGCTTGCATGCATTTTCTCTGACATTATGTGATATGCAATTAATATGTGATCATTAATTTGATGTTGAAGTAAATGAACATAGGATTGTTACATGGTACTTTATTGCCCCTAGCGTGTAATTATATTAGTAATTTTCTTTCATGAGTTAACGATTCAATTCATATGAGGTGGGTAGTTGTACATGTGCTATTTTCATGTTCCTTAATTGTCTTCATCTCTGGACCTTGATGTATTTGCATTTGAGTTACATTTTGGTTGCAGATTCAGTGTTTAGAGATTTCCCATTCTTGTCACATTCCATTGGTTAGTTCCCTTGGAGTACTATGTGCATACTATGTGCACTCATTTTACATCGTAACCACCTTTTGTTTTAGCTTCTTATTTTGTCTTCTTCCAATTTGTGTATTTTGTTCTGTGTTCTTTGTTCCTTGTTTTTTCAAGGCATATTCGCAAGGGGTAGGAGAAGATTGAAAATTGGTAGGGACAAATATAGGTGGAAGGGAAAGAGGAGAGAAAGGGAATTGTTCAATTATGCTTGTTTTACATGTTCTCACTTTTACTGGAGAATCTCTACAAGTACTACTTGAAAATAACTAACAATTGGAAAGGATCTTTACTAAGATTGCAAACATGTTGTAGGTTACTTTACTGCTATTATGTATAAATATTCAGAATATTGCTTGCAGTGTATGTAAGGATCGATCATTTAGCAACACTAATATTTTGAGCCTCTTTCAGTACATATTTTAACTTATTTGACTAGAGCAATGAGATTAACTATCTTAGCAACCACATATTTACATGTCTTCTATATGGTAAAACTTCTCTATTTATGGGATGCAGATATCTCTTACAAAATCATCATGCAAAGTAGTTATCAAAGAGTTAAAGAGTTGGATGACCCCACAAAAGGTGCAAATTTGTACGCAATTGCTTCTCTCATGTTAGCGAAAATTTATTTGTTGGAAAGACTTGGACTTAGAAGGTGTAAAATACCATCTCATATACTTGTGATCTTATTGGGAATCTCGGAACATAATTATGCTTGGCTTGGTCAAAGTTTTATCTTGGTGTGTTTAGGCATGATTGAGGTTTAAAGATACAAACTTGTGATTCTCTAGCCGCTAGTAAGTTGAATAAGTGCTAGTTTCTATATGCTAGCAAGTTGGTATTTAGAATATAAGAGGTGTGCCATTCATATTTTGCAGGTGTCAACTACCATAACTGTCTTTCCTTCATCAGTTGAAATTGTGTGAGAGCCATTGGGTGCAGTGTTGATTATTTCTTCCTAGAACTATCCATTTTGTAAGTAGTAATTGTAATGTGGTTCCTTCAATGAATTTTATGTTGCATATCCTACTTAATCTCTGTATTTTTTTCCAAGGAAAACCTTGCAGGGAAACTCTATGTATGCTTCCCCACATTTTTGGATAACATCCTTAGTGAACTGGTCGAAAATAGATTAGTGTGGCTCACCAGGGGGGTTCGAACTAGGCACCTGCCAGCATGGAACTAGCCAAATGCCCAAATTGCCAACATCCAGTTGAACTAACCCCTTGGGATTTTTTTCCAAGGAAAACCTCACAGGAAACATCAAGGGATGCTTCCTCACATTCATGGATGGTATCCCTATTAAACCCATTGGTGTAGACTATTATGCCTAACCCAGGAGGGATTCGAATTGGGCACCTGTTGGCACAAAACTAGTGAAATACCGAGCAAACTCCATCTATGTATTTACTACTGAAGTTATATATGATTTATTTTATCATTTCCTAAGAGGGTATATTTATCCCATGACATGCTTTTCGAGCTTGAATACATGAATTGCAAATCTGGACAAGAATAAAAAAAATAGCACATGTTTAACAAATATTGTTTTCCGAAAATGTTTATCATAGAGGATTTCATGCTTGGTTGTAGATAAATTGAGGGAAAAGATGGAAATACCAAAAATAAGTGGACAAATCAAACATGACTAACAAATTTCATTTTAAATCATTTGCATAAAAGCAACGATGGTTCTCCATCCCTAGTATTCTTGGTAATTTTGCATTAAGAGTCATGTTAATAGAAATTTATTAAGCACCAAATCCATGACATCATCACCTTGTATCAAGGACTATGTATTATGGATATACTAGATAAGATTGTAACTTGTAAGGTATGCTCAACAACCTTAAATTTCAAGGATCAACAGTGTACCCTACACAACAAGAAAAAATTGTTGAGGCATTTGCATAAACAACCACCATTGTCTTTGGAAAATATTTGAAAGTTTGATGGGCTATATGTGGGCCTATTATTCTATGGAATTGTTGTGTTCCCTTTTTGTCTTAGTCTTAGGTCATGATATATGTGGGGCCTACGGGCCTTAGATTTTACGTGTAGATATGTTGATGTTGTAATAGATTGGTAGAAGCCTAGTGATGAACTTTGTGTGATTTTTATTGAGGTATTTTTATGAATAAATGAACATTTTATACATTTTAGGGGATGTTCATAGCCATCTCGTCAAGGTACCCACTACTAGTAATCCCTCTTGAGTTGCTTATCGTGATGGTGATTTTTATTTTGGTGAGAATTTGTGCCATTTGGAAAATTTTAATGGATTACTACTCTTAAAAATGGCTTGTATAAGACATTGACCCTACTTTTAGGGAGGATTTGTAGGATATTGGTGCACCCAACTATAGCATGCATCCAGTCCTGAGGCTTGGGGTGTGAGTCTAGTTTTATACGAGCCCAACCTTGTGGACATCCAACCATTAATCTAGGACTTATGTGATGACTTGTGTCAGGGGGTCATACATTTTCACATAAGATGGGTTTAATTAAATGTTGAGTGTTGGGGGTTGGTAAAATACAGCGTGCAGTGTGCACTTGACTTATGTGTACCTGAACAAATAGTTATGCATCTAGGCATTGGAAAAAGGGGTGTGTTAACACTTAAAACATTTTTTTAATGTTATTACACACCCTCATGCTCTCACCCCACTCTTATGTGCATACGCTCTCCCTTAGGATGGTGGTTAGGGTTTGTGGGTATCAATGAAGAAATGAAGACAGTGGTTGTTTGGGGGATTCATTCTATGTTTTGTCATTGGAAAAGAGAGGTTTGGAGTAGTTGAAAGTGGTGGATACAAGCAGCATATTCTTGGACGAAAACCTAATTATTTTGGAGCTAGAGGGTGACAATATTCTAGCTATCAATGTTTGTACTGCAAGGAGTACCTTGAGCATTCATTGGTATTTGGATACAACAATCATCAGGTTTTTGTGAGGTAGTTTGGGAATCTTGGGACAGATATATACATTAGACATTTCTCATCTCTATCCTCTTTAATTTGCGTTTTTGAGCAGAAGTATTCCTGCCGATTTTTTACAAAATCCTCTAGATCATCACATCTTTTTCACTCATCTATTCCCTCACTTGAGTATTTCTCAATTGCATTTGAATTTGAACCCAATACAAAACATAAATGAGAAACAACAATCAAGATAAGACGCAGGAAGAGAAAATACAAGAAAATTTAGAACAATCATTGCTATCATTGTTCTTTGCTATGAGGCAACACACTGAGATGAAGGTAAATACCTATAAAGAGGAAAAAAAACCCTGGTAATTTCTCACCACCAGAGCCTCACACCTCTCTTCACTGGGCACTAATCATTTCTACAAGTACAATCTCAAGAACCTCTGCAATGCTCAAGATTCAAGAACTAGACAAACCTATGGTTATACAATACAAAACATGAATCATAATGCTTGGATTTGAACCCAATACACATATGGGTAGATCCCATACGATTTATAGTAGATGGGAGGGATAAATTTCTCTTAAAAATTCCATTCTTCTTTGGAAATCGGGCAAAGGGAAGATTGTAATTGCGTCTTCCCATACCACAAAATTGGGGCAAATTAAAACACAGGTCCAAAAACCCCGATTTTACCAAATGTGAGGACTAAGATGTACCAAAAATTTCTAGATTTCTAGAAATGGAGGGCGAAGATGTAACAAAAATTCCTATATTTTTAGAAATGGGGCGATTGAAAGCTTGTTGCTCCAAATTTCAGGAGCGAAATATAATTTTTTTCTCTTATATTTCTATATGGGCTAACCCTCATTACAAATTTTCTTTTAAAATAAATTAGGGACTATTGATATAAGTTTTAAAAAATCACTCTAATACAAAAAATTCACCCAATAAAAATTTGGAGGCCCCTTAATTTCTCCCATGAGAGAAATTTCACCCCTAAAATCATCCTTGCACAAAAGATATTCCAAGAAATGGCCAAGTATGGAAAGTGGATGCACGAGCTTCAAAATGGGGTGACAATAGTTCCCCAGGAGACGTGAGGACCCGAAGGTCAAATTGCAGGTCTCGAAAATTTTGAGTGCAAGTTGTGTATCACAGAAGAGGGTATGATGTGGGAGTCCGACAGTAAATTTGTATATCGCGGAAGTCTGGGTGTTGTTTGCAGATCACAGAACAATGGATGTGCAATCTAGAGCCCGCCTGCCCAGGAATCCGCGATCGAAAAAGTGGCTAAGTATGGAATGGGAATCAATCGATCGGAGTCGTGATATAAAAGAACGAGTGAAAATGTGAACCTGCGCAGTTAGAAATTTTTAGAAAAAAAGACTAAGTAACTAGAAAGAGAAAGTAGAGGGGAAAAAGAAACGGGAATTCGGTTAAGTATAGAAGAGGGAAAAGAAGGGCTAATATATTCAAATCTGTAATAGATATCCCATTTCCTAGAAAGATATTTTTTGTATTTTTTTGGAGAAGTTGTATACTTATTGCATATACTTGGAAAGAAGTATGAAGGTGGCGGGAACAGGAAACAACGACTAGGAATTGGAAATTTCCTAAACCCGCCAACCCGACGATCCGTGAAAGAGATTCCAAGAAATGGCCAAGTATGGAAAGCGGTCGGACGAGCTTCAAAATAGGGTGACAAGGGTTCCCGAGGAGACGTGGGGCCTCGACTGTCAAATTGTATGTATCGGAAAAATTGAGTGCAAAATGTGTAACACGGAAGAGGGGATGATGTGGGAGTTCGGAAGTGAATTTGTATATCGCAGAAGCCAAAGTATTGTCTGCAGGTCACAGAACATTGGAAGTGCAATTTAGAGACCGCATGGGCGGGAACCCATGATCGAAAAAGTGGCTAGGTATGGAAAGGGGAAGCGCTCGGTCATAATCACGATATAAAAGCATGAATAGAATGTGAACCCGTGAATCCACCAACCCGTGCAGCAAGACATTTTCGGAAAAAACAACTAAGTAACCAGAAAGAGAAACTACAGGGGAAAAAAAAAGGGGAATTTGGTTAAGTATAGAAGACGAAAAAGAAGGGGATAAAAGAGTGGGAAAATAGAAAAGCATAGGGAAATTTTCGTAAGCAGGAATTGGTCTCAAACAAGCCCCATTGTTGCAAAACCATCATTTTCTAGTCCAATATTTTATCCACTTACTCGTTTTCTATTGTGCTGGTACCATTAAAAAGGGTGTCATCAAATGCTTTGTTGAAGATTTGTTTTTATTGCAACTTGTGGGATTAATTGTGTTCTTGATACATTCTTCCATGACTTTGACATATTAACTTAAGTATTAAACTTCTTGCATGATGGGTTGTTAGCATTAAAGCTTAATAATTTCATGTCTAGAAACAACAATGACGATCTTGAATTTTAATATTGTAGTTGATTTCATAGTCTCATTTGACTACAGCCACCATAAATCAGTTTTTGTTTTTTTTTTTATTCGCAAAGAATAAATTTGGTAATTTCATTAATAAAGTAAAAAGTGCTCAAATAGAGTTCATGGGATGGACAACTAATAAAATGTTTCCTTTTGGAGTAAAGGAATCAAGGAATCAAAAGGGAAATAAGAAATTGTTTTCTAAGCAAGGTTGAGATGAAAACGAAATTTCTAGGGCGGGTCCCCGACTGTCGCATCGTGAATTAGTGTTTCTATGTTCTATCTGCATTACGAATAGAATTGAATATTGGTTTGAAACTCTCTGAAATTCATTTTTGTTTCCATAGAATCCTGATGGGATCGACACAATGCATTGTCATATAATTGTTAAATGCTCCATATTAGATCAAATTACTTGAGCCAATACAATATTCAAGAACTACAAGACTATCGAACCATGCTAATGAGAAGAGGTGTTAAATCTAGCAAAGAAGCAACAACCAAGATTCCAAGGAAAAAAAATTAATAGTAAATCCATAAAAAAAAAAATATTGGGCAGTGTATATCTATCCATAGAAATTGGACTGAGTTCTTTGCACCGAAACATTGAACATATTTGTCATAAATACAGGTACAGGATCTACAAAAATAAAAATAAAACATGCATACAATTATGTGTTGTTTCTCTAGTGGGACAACATGCAGGAGCCATGGAGATTCTCTTCAACATGCATACAAAACTCATTACCATGATTTTTTTACAAATTCCTTGCAGTCTTCTCCTCGGAAGGTCAATGTTCGTTGTTGCAATCTCAATATATTGTGGAATACCTAAGGCAACAAAGAAATAAGAGAGTGGTTCCGCAGTGAAATAATTCCTTGGCTTGAAGAAGGTGAACAACACTCATGCTCCTGATGCTGGAAACCTGTAGACATTACAAGGCACCACTAAATTGTACAAATAACATGGAAAAGTCCCCGACGAGAAGAATTCCCAATCTTTGGCCGCCACTGTGAAGAGCAAGACATCTCGTAGCATCGCTCCAACAGCCCACCCCAGAAAGAAAGAAACCCAAAAATTTTCAAATGCGGGAGGACATAAGAACCCATCCTCGCGGTAAAATTGATAGTTCTCACGAGCTTCCCATGAGGAAGAAGACGAAAAATGTTGTAGGGAAAGCCGAAGCGCCCGAAACTGAAATTTAGGACACACCAAGAGACCACCTCCTCACATTCAAAGACTTCAAGGACACACCCTGCACGAGCAATTCGAGAGGTCAAATTAATTCATTATGGGCAGAAGGGGACCAAGAGACCCCCTCCTTACAGGCAAAGACTTCAGGGACACAGGCTGCACGAGCAATTCTAGAGGACCAAATTAGTCCATTCTGGAAAGAAGGAGATGATTAGTAGGAATATTCCTTGCACCAGTGGGAGTTCTGGTCCTCATCCCCTAAGATGTTAATTGTATATCCATATAACAGGAGAGTGGTCTCGCAATTGAATAATTATTTGGCTTGAAATATATCTCTGGGAGCATCAAGATACCATTTCTTTACAGCGAAAGACTTACGCCTAGAACGGACTAATTTGGACCTCTGAAATTCCTACTCTCAAGCTGCAAAGCGACTATTGCGTTCAACATCGGTTTATTTTCTGAAACCCCTTCCTTTGGTCTTGTCAGGGCCGCCATCGTCGAGCCGAGAAGTACCCCCTGTTATGGTTGATTTCAATTTGGGCTTAGGAGTGGGAACAATGTCTGCATTTCCATCATCCATTGTCGTATCATCATCCATCATATCATCTTCTTCTGGATCGAAATCGACGGCATCAACCTCTGCGCCATCCATCAACGCAGGCGGGTGGGTTGTCTGAGTAGGTGGGGTTGCCTTGGAATTATTTGGCTTGAAATATATCTCTTGGTGCACCAAGGGACCATCTCCTTTTTTTCTCCTGGGAAGAGGGAGATGAGTAGTAAGAATATGCCCTGGAGCACTGGAACTTCTAGTCATCATGCCCGAAGGTGTTTACTATATCTGGACATAACTGTTGTCGAACTACTACCATAAGTTAACGAGAATGTTTGTTTTCTCCAGATGATGTTTGAAATGAACATTCGGAAGGGATAATATAACCCTCCGCAAATCTTGGTTTAATGTTTATCAATGAGATATCTCCTCGATCCTTTCACTAATCAATGACAATCTCCACGGTTCGTTCGTAATGAGTTGTTACCATTAAAGCTTACTAATTGCATATTTAGAAAAAAAGTGTGAAGGTGGCGGTGATGGTGAAGAGCGATTAAGGATTAGATATTTCATGAAGGTGCCAACCGGACAACATGCGAAAGAGATTGCATGATGTTTGAAATGAACACTTGGGATAACACAACCCTCCGCAAATATTGTTTTAATTTGTATTAATTACAAATCCACTCCAGCCTTTCAGACATTAATTACAATCTTAATGGTTCCTGCACAATGAGATATTATCATTAAAGCTTAATAATTGCATATCTAGAAAGAAGTGCGAAGGTGGCGGGGATGGTGAAGAGCGATTAAGCATTGCACATTTCGTCGACCCACCAACCCGCGAAAGAGATTCCAAGAAATGGCCAAGTATGGAAAGTGTTCGGTCGGGATTCAAAATAGGGTCACAAGTTATACTCAGAAGACGTGAGGGGTCGATGGTCAAATTGTATGCCTTTGAAATTTTGACTACAAAATGTGTAACACAGAAAATGGCACAATGACGGATTTCGGTAGTCAATTTGTATATCGCGGAATTTCAGGTGATGTTTGTAGGTCGCAAAACAATAGAAGCACAATGTTGAGCAATCCTGTCCAGGAACCGAGGATGGAAATAGTGGCCAAGTATGCAATGGGTAAGCGGTTGGTCGGACTCGTGATATAAAAGCATGAGACATACTCGGAATAGGGCATATTGACGAGCTTGAAAACAAGGCCACAAGTTCTACTCACGAGACGTGAGGGCCCGATGTTCAAATTGTATGTATCCCAACTTTTGATTGCAAAATGTGTAACATGGAATAGGGGACAATGATGGACTTTGACGGTCAATTTGTATATTGCAGAACTTTGGGTGTTGTATATAAAAGCATGAGACATTCAGAAAAATGACACATTCGGAAAAACGACTAAGTAACCAGAAAGGGAAAGTAAACGAGAAAAAAAAAGGGGAATTTGGTTGTCAATTTGTAGATCGGGGAAGTCTGGGTGTTGTTTGCAGGTGGCGGAACAATGGAAACGCAATGTTGAGCCTTCCTACCATGGAACCCGTGATCCAAAAAGTTTGTTTAATATGAAACGGGGAAGCGGTCAGTCGGACTCGTGATATAAAAGTATCAGTGGAAATCTGAAGACGTGAATCCGCCAACCTGCGCACCTAGACATTTTCTAAAAAATGACTAAGTAACCAGAAAGGGAAAGCGGAGGGAAAAAAGAAAGGGGATGGAAATTTTTGGAAGTGGGAATTGGTGTAAGAAATCCCCATTGATGGTCTTAACAGTAACTATGAAGTGCATTAAACAGGTGAACGGGATCTTCAATCAAGGAATAGATAAAGCAAGCCATGCTTATAGTTTCCAGGATGTGTTTGCATAAGAGAAGCATCTAAAAGCCACAAGAAAATCAATTTTTGGATGTTTAAGTAAAATTATTGTACTGTCAACTTCACCACAAGTATAACAACGACGAATTTTTATTTTAAAACGAATTTTAATTTTAATTTTATGTGGTTGATATGATAGTTCCATTGGACTTCACATAGTATATATCCTTTTATTTCAAAATATTCCTGGAGATAAATTTTGCTAAGTTCATCAATCAAGGAAAAGTTCTAAAATGAGCCACATACTACATTTGTGTCAGAGAGCTTATATTAAAAGGAAAAGAAGGTTCTGTATATTCTTTAATATCATGGAAAAACTGCCAAGATCCTAAATGTATCATTAATTTTCTAGAACGAAGCATACAACCAAGAGCCAAGTAAACACCAAATGTATTGAAATTCAAGGCACAAGGAAATGCATGAACACAGAAGGCGCCAAGTGAGATCCGAAAAGGGTCCATAAAGCAGTGCACATCGACCTATGCATCAAACAATTTTATATATAAAAAAAACACACGTGGAATTGGTTTTCTCTTACATCTGGTATATGTTCCCATGAGAAAATAATCGGGGCCATGACATATGAACAAAATTATGCCAAACATAAGACAACACAAAACCAACGAAGCTTGGCATTGTATCCCAACTACAACCAAACCCCCAAATGGGGAACAAGAAACTTGTCGATTATTATTTTACCATGAAGCAAGATCACTATGGGAATTTGCTTTTGATAGTACCATGTTTTATCACTACTAGTTTTAACAATGTCAAATTTCCAATATTATTGGAAATGTCTAATGGTTCCGCCCATAGGAGAAATCCATTTCGACGGTTCAAAGGATGGGCCTGAGTTATTCACAGTTGGATACTTTGTATGGGGTTTGTCCTCATGCTTCTCATTTATGGACTGAACAATCTTATGCGCTTGTGCAAGAACAATAAATGCACCTTCCTGTATGAATTCCAACGCCCGAACTCCCCAATCTCTATAGGGAGTTCTGAAGATCTCAAGTTCATGCTTCAACCCATGTTGACCCCTTTTTTTTTCAATTAGGGCACCGAGAAAATGCAAATATCCTACCATAAAATTATAGTTGGAGATCATCTTTTTTTTATTTGGGTACCCAAAAAATGCAGAAATCCTGCCATGGCTATATAGGTGGAAAACATTTTTCCAATTTGGGCACCCAAAAAAGTGAAGACTCCTCCAGCAAATCTACAGCTAGCCACCATTTTTTTTTATTTGGACACCCCAACAAATATGAAAAATTCTTACTAGGAGATGCAAAAAAACATAAAAATAACAACAACAACGATTTGATTTCTAGTTAGTTTCTCCTTGTTTTTTCAAGTGCGCAAAAGAGACAAAATATTTGGAAAGAAAATTTTACAGCCATACATGTAAACTCCGAAGAACTCGAGTCCCATGAACATTCATTTGGTTATTGAAGAAAAATTACAAATACGCATGAGATTTTTTTGTTTCCTGCCAAAGCTTGATATGAATTTTTTTATTTTTTTTCAACCGATATGCACTATTGCATTGTCCTCATTTAAGGTAAATTATTTATGGACCCGAAAGTCGTGCAACATGTAGACATTGTTTGTCTTTTTCTATAGGTATACTTCATATGGAAATTCTTCTAACCTAAGAAGCACATATTGTAACAGAGGTTGTCTAATTGTACAATGTATGATTGTGTTGCCCATGGTTCGGATGGACACATTGAGGCAATGTCTATATATGTAAGGGAATTTTGTATTGCATCATAGACAATCAATTGTACCATCATTTATCAAAGCAGAGGCAAAAGAAAGAGAGTTACATTTGGCACATACAGGCTCGAAGGGGTTCGAGTACGCATTCGCTGCAACCAAAACACCCTCAACCTGGGCACATGAGCATAGCAGTTAATATATTGAACAATATAATATACAACTGCACAACAAAAAAAGAAAAACTGCAGAAAATTGGTGAATGCAATTTGTATGAGAAAAGTGAGGATGAAATTGTAGATGTATATGCACAACAATTGTAGATCTAGTTAGTTTCTTGAGATCCTGTACTATATATGTTCGCAATTATGTTAAAAATGTTTCTTGGGTTGTGCAAAAGATCCTTTCTTTAACATGTTTTTTCTTTGTTATATTTTTTAAGAGCATAAGTGGAAATTTCCCTTTATGCAATTGTTGTTCCATTGAGGAAAATGAATTTGAATAGGTGTCGAACTATTGCAGCTGCAACATGGAATAGTGCAATAGTTGTCTAACATAACCGAGATACATGGACATGTGAAAGTGAAGGACAAAATTGGATATGGAGAACGGTACCATTGCCTTGTCATTGTCTGACTCTCCATATTTTATATGGAAAATGTGTTGCGAGCCAAGTTTTCTCGCGAGTATGACAACTACACCAATGGTTCTGATTGGGTAAGTGTCGTTGCTCTATGCAATTTGGTTGATTGTTGTGTCCAGGATGAAACGATATTTTGAACAAATCGCGGGATTTTTTTCCACAATACTTGTTTCGTTGAGCGATATAATCCGATCATAATCACCACGGTCATATATTGTTTTGGGCAATATATTAAAATTTGTAATGGATATCCCATTACCTGGAAATATATTTTATGCATCTTTATGGACAAGTTGTGTGGGAATAGTCAGTGTGACTATCATCAGGGCTTCATTGTTTGTCATGTCAGCATGCATAATGGATCTAGTTTTGTTTGCCTTGTCCAAGTAGGTGTTATAGACGACCATTATGTCCCCGA
>ML810737.1:4538-17435 GCA_009831015.1 Picea engelmannii | reverse complement strand
CCTGGTGAATTATTATGGGAAAGAAAACCCCTTAGAGTCTTCTTTTAGCATTTCCTCAGACTCTCCAAACATGAGGAAGCAATGAGCATGTACTAACTTGGGCTCATAAAATCCACAAGTAAGTGATTACTGTTCCAAAAAAATTATGTCAGCAAGATTTCTATCTGCACTCACGTTGGATGATATGGAATACGTTAAGCTCCACCTTCCAACAAATCTCACTCCATTGACACCAGCACTTTATCTGGAGCAGAGATTAGAGATTATTTAGTACCCTGGACTCTGCATGCCTCAATGGAAGATGTCCTTGCTAACGACCCTGGGAATACACCAATGTCTCTTGGTTGATAGATCCTACAGGTGACTCGACACCAACACATCTATTCGTACCTGTTAGGATGTGTTGTAGGTACCTTGAGGCCCATTGACATCACTGGTGGGTCATCTCGCATCGGTTAACGACATTCATTAATGGCCGGTAATCCGATGATTTCTGTTTGTGTTCGACTCCAGAACATCCATTCACACAAATCAGAATTGTACCATGGGTAAAGCTTTGAAGCTGTTGAAGACATGATTTCAGTTGATCTTTTTCAAGACAGAACAAAATCCAGGTTCAGGGATCATCATTAGATAATTTTTTGTTATAAACAGGAAGTTTTTCTCAGCAGGATATTATTGGTTCAAATTTCTCTGCAGATTCCTGATTGTTTCATTAGTACCAGTCAGTACTAGCACAGAATTCATTAGCTACAGTGGTCATCAAAAATACAAGAGAAATTAAAATTTCCGTGGCCTTCAGATCCAGACTTGACTTCAAAAGAAAAAAACTCTACAGCAAGAATTGCATAACAAAAGGGATAGGTAATTTAACTCAGGTATGTTTAGTTCATGTTGATTTACTGTATTAATTTACATATTAATAGTTTGAACTAAGGATGCCTTGTTTACTCCATAATGTTTAATCATACCCACGACTTGTACCTAATGAACCAACCCACCTCGACATTTCATATCATGAAACGGCACAACATTACCAAAGTTGAGTTCGACATGACTTGTATATGATAACACTCTGCACTCATGTACGGTTATCATCATTTTCCTACACACTATCGATCCCCACGACAATTCAAATGTTCTCCTATGATTTTCCTCCTGACTCCTTCCTTCATCACACTCTCTTCCCTCGCCGCCTCATCTAAATTTCGCTGCTCACCCATAGACCTTCCTTGTGGTATCAAGTGGAACCATGGTGGCAAATCACCATGAACTGGAGACATATGCAGACTTAGAGGCCCTTCCGGAGTATGAGGCAACCAGAGATATTTTTAAGAAAGAAGGATGGGAGTCGTTTCTAAAGAAATTCGATGGATATAATGATGCAATTACGCTTCAGTTTTCTCTGCATTTTCAGGGTGGGTTCGCTAAAGTGGGCGATCTCGAGTTTGAAGTCACGGAGAAATTCATTTCAGAAGCAATTCAACTGCCCACCACTGGTCAGAGATGGACAAAGGGTCAGCCTGTTGACAAGCATCTCTGCACGCAGCTTTTGAAACCACAGTACCGGGAAACACAGTGGTCAGAGGGGACATTGCGGTCATGGTTAGAACCACAGTGGGCTCAGTTGTTAGCCATCCTCCAACGTTACCTCACGTGTGAAGGATGGTATACAATCGTATTTCCCTGCCATGCCCGACTCCTGTTGCACTTCAAAGGTAATCATTTGTTGAACATACCCTTCTTTCTGTTGAAAAGTTTAAAGAAGATGGCCGAACAGGTCCGAAAGGCCAAAGATTTTCGAGGAAGTCTATTTCATTTTGGTCTTATTAAGATATTGATTAAGTCTGCATTGTCCAAGAAGCAAGAAACTTGGTATATGTTCACTGTAAAAACCCTAGCCTCTGCCAAGTCTAAAGATAGGAGTGTTAAGCCTGCTCCCCCACAGAAGAAGTTGAACTCTAGGAAAAAGAGGGTTAAAACCCAGACCAAAGTCTGTGCTGACCCTAAGAACATACCAGATAGCACAATTGAAGCCAGTACTGGAAACCCTGATTCAGAACATTCATTTGATGCCCACGGGTCTGATGGAGTGGAAACCAATTATGAAACTGTGAAGAACACTACTCCTACAGAGGCAAATGTTGGAATTTCGATATCTTCCCCAGCTGCTATGAACATTATTGACATGGAAGAACTGGCAGAGTTGACTGACAAGCCTAGGAGGAATCCAAAACGAAAATGTAAAATCAAATTGTCAGGTATGGACAACTTTGTGCCCAGTTACCCACCACAGGAGAGGTTAGAGAGTGTGGATGATCATGAGGAGGCTCCAGAGCCCTCTGAAATGACTTGGACTCTATCCCAATTAATTAGAAAAGGCCATAAAGTGGATCGGCAGGCTACTGCGCCCAAAGGAATTGAGCAGAATGAGCCAATTCGAGTACCAGTTGATATCCCTGCTCGGATACATAGAGAGTTCACTCCTGAACCTAGCCCAGTTGAAAATTCTGATCCAGTTGACACCTATGAACGAAGTCCAGATAAGTTCACTCCTGAAATCAGTCCAGATCATAATTTTGATCCAGTTGACACCCCTGCTCAAGGTCCAGACGAGTTTACTCATGCATCCAGTCCTCAACCACAACCAGGACAAGATAAAACATTTGAAACCTACTATGAAATTTCGTCCAGTAAAGCCTTGAGACCAATGGTAGCCAGATTAGAAAGCAGGAATAATAGGTTGAAAGAGAAGCTTCATTAGTACACTGTATTGGATCGACAAATAAAAACAGAGAATGAACTCATGAAATTCAGGGTAACTTATCTCTTGTCCAAAATTGAAAGATTAAAATAGAAGAATAAGGGTCTTTTCCAAAGGAACAGGAAACTACAGAAGACTGCCAGAAAGCATATCATAATCAACCGAGTCCTCAAGAAAGAAATCAGAAATATGAAGAAACATGAGAGGTTACAAATGTTGGTTGCAGCTGCTGCAATGCTCTGATTGCTATCAGTTTTTGACTTTTTTGTTGCCTGAGGACAGACAAAGACTTTAGTTTGGGGGCATGTTGGTCTCCAGCTTTGACTATGTTTTGCCTACATCATATCAAAAAGACCTCCACTTCCATACCTAGTATCACTCCCTTTTGGCCTTGTTATGACACATGTGACCCCTTTTTACAACTAAGTGGGCTACTCAAGGTATTCTTACGTTTCAAGTTATTTTTATATATTTTGATACTTTAAATTAATATTGAAACTAATGTGGCATGAGTTAGGTACTAATTTTATTTGAAACGGGATTTGCCAGTACCAGGTACCAGCTCGCACCCTGTGGAAATACCAACGAAGCTGCTAAAGATCCGCGCGATATGGCCAGAGTGGTAGACAATGTGATTTACATGATATATTGAGTCATCACTCATATGCTAATTCAAGGTGAAATTTTAGAACAGAGTTGTTAATACTTCATGACTCACACTTCGTGACACTGCGTGTCACGAAGATGTGAATACCGTTTTTAACCGATTTCGAGTTATTTTCAGATCTGGGATCCGTTTGAATTAATGTATTGTTGTTTTAAACTATTTTTGAGGAGGATCTATATAAACAGAGGATCACTCCTAAGAAACGTTGGGTTATGTTATGCTATGAGATACATTTCTGTTAATACAATCTGCCTTTGCGTTATGTTACTTTACTGTCATACGATTTGAGTTATTTGTCTGAGTAAATGGAGCGTGAAGCATGAACAGTGTTTGCATAGAATGATCTGAGTAGTATGGTTTTCCCTTTCGGCGATTGCACCTTTTGGTTGGGCCCGCCAACAGATTCAAGTCGTTGCTTTTCTCTGCATTAGAATTAGTTTATTTCAGTATCTTAGTATTTGCATGCATGTTAGCTTACTTGAGTTTGGGAATTAACTTGTTCAGATTCTTGCTTAAGTATTCTTCAACTGTATCGTTTCCAGCATATTAATATCTTCTACGTTGATGAGTGTTGAAAGCATGGTTGATTCCTGTAGAATTTAAAGCATGAACTAGGTTTACTTTGTTTCCAGTTTTCCATCTGAACGTAGATTAAAGAGAATGCGAGTTTGAATTTACTTTGCTTTGGTTAGGATAGTTAGGTTACTCTGCTTTGTTAGGATAGTTATGTTGCAATTGAATTAGAGGAAGCTTCCAGTACCAGTAGGGTAAGTAGGATATTTCTTTATTTTTCCTGTAGATAGATTTAGATTTATTTTCGATGTTTAGATTAAAAGAATTTTAGGAAATAATATTTTTATTATGGCTTAGATAGAAATAGTGATGATTAGATGATTAAAAATAGTGGTAGATAGTCTTGTGAAATCACATTAGAATAGAAATAGAAGCATCTTCACTTAAGCACAGAACTATTCTCGTTTGATGGATTAAATATGAGATGATAAGTTTCAAGGTAGTCATTAGGATTCAGTTTCTAATAGTGAGTTTGTGTTTTCTTCTAAGATTAGTCTTTAGAATTAGAATCTTACCCGCACATACAGTGTAGCATCTCTAAGTTCACTTACCCTGGTTTGACAATTCAGTGTTTTCAGGTCATTAAAATCTTTAATATAGAAGCCTGACAATAGCTGAGGATATTTGTTTGGTAAACATATGAGGAACACAGTGTATGAATCTTTACCTTTGGCCTTGTCAGTCTACTGATGTTTGCGATGATTGACTGCTCATGGACATGTCACTAATCTAACTTTTTCTGATGAAAATATGTGTAGATGAACATCAGAAGGACTAAATAAGCATATGCATTTTATATTGTCTATAATTGTTCAAAATGTCACATACAGGGTTGAAGGAGATGTAATATGAAATAGGGTGTCAAGGGATACTCAGGAAGCATGAGGACTCGACGGTCAAATTGTATGCCTCGGATTTTTTTACTACAAAAATGTGTAACATGGAATAGGGCATGATGGGGGGGTACGGCGGCCAATCTGTATATCGTGGAACCTCCGAAGCTAGAGGCACAATCTTGAACCCGTCAGCCCGAGAATCTGTGATCGAAAAATTGGCTAAGTATGGAATGAGGAAACCGTCAGTCGGAGTCGTGATATAGAAGAATGACTATAAATGTGAACCCATGAGTCTGCCAACCCATGCACCTAGACATTTTCGGAAAGATGACTAAACAAATCAACCAGAAAGAGAAAGTAGAGGAGAAAAACGAAGGGGAATTTGGTTAAGTATAGAAGAGGGAAAAGAAAAGGATAATAGAAAGTGGGAAAATTATAAATGGGGAGGGCAATGTTTGGAAGCGGGAAGTCTCAACAAAGGCCCATTGTTTTTAAATCATCATTTTCTAGTCCAATATTATATGCACCCACCCGTTTTGTGTGTTTGATTTACTAGCATAGTTGGTATACATTTTCGAAGATTGTACTTCAGCCCCCTCTGTTGTGGCATATAAGAATGCATCTTCCTGTCCAACTAATATGTTTCTTTCAATGTAGAAACACCGAACATATAGTGGACATGAAGGTAAGTTAGTATGCAGAAAGACATGTAAAAAAAAGAAATACAGTTCTATTTATTTCAATGTAGCAGCAAAGAGAATACAATTCACATGAGGATAAGTTACTATGTAGAAAGATACGTAGTATCTACATACAGTAAATTAGGTGCAAAGCAGTAGAACAAGTAGAAAAAATATATAGACAATAAATGAAATACTAAACACTGGAATATGAAATAAGAGTTGAAGCATGCACCTTTGTATCTTTTCTTCTACATTTGCGGCAAAGAGTCCATCGTCTTCTCCAGCTATTTTGTTTGTTTAAATGTAGCAATGCAGAAAAATACAATGGACATGAAGGTAAGTTGGTATGCAAAAAAACATGTAAAAAAATAAACAGAGTTCGGTTTATTTCAATGTAGCGGCACAGAGAATACAAAGGACATGCATATATTTTATTATGTAGGAAGATACACAATATCTACAGACAATAAATTAGGTGAACACATATACAGACAATAAATGAAATACAAAACAATGGAATATGAAATAACAGTACAAGCATGCACCTTTGTATCTCCTCTTCTACATTTGCAGTAAAGACTCCTTCATCTTCTCCAATTATTATGTTTGTTTCAATGTGGGAACGCACAAAATACAATGAACATGAATGGAAGTTGGTATGCAGGGGAGAACAAGTAATATGTACATACAGTAAATGAGAATCAAGGAATAGAATAAAAGATAGTTAGAAACATGAACCTTTGCTTTTCTTGATCCATGGTTGTAATTATTTAGAGTTTTTTCAGCCCAAAAGATATTACAAGCCAAAAAATATTAAGAAATTGCATGGCCATAGCTGAATGATTTTGGTTTTGTGCAACAAAGTATCCAGATATGATTTGAGACATGGAAATATAATTTTGCACTATCTTTGATGTACATCTCATATTTCAAGTACAAGACAAGTTGTATCGTGGTCAAACCAAACTGTGTACAAGATAAAGAGGTTGTATTGTGATATGGGAACATTTCACCATATATGGTTAATAAGTGTGTTTTGCACATGTTTTATCTTAACAAAAAGACAATGGACATTGTAATTGCACATGTAGTTGTCCAATTATTTGTTATTCCACTATTTTGTATCATGTCAACACTGAAGTATCCTAGAATGATAATGGTTTCGTCCAAATGTAAATAGTGTGATGCATTTGAGAACACATTCATTATGCTAGCAATGTTGCACGCCAAGCAACATAGAAACTGAATATTGCAATTTGGAATCCACCGAACACCACTCTTTCTAGCACCATCTCAGTATCCTTTTCTTCTGTAAGAACATTTTGCAAAGGCATGTAGGTATGGTTCAAAGCTAGGAAAAAAAATTGGAGCAAAATTTAAGAGCATGATAGGAAGGCACGGGACAAGCATCAGATCTCGACTTCGCCAGACATGGAAAACGAAAGAACTGCAGGTCCACTTGTGGGTGCAGGACCTGAACATCGCAAAGTGAAAAAAAAATAGCTCCAATTGTCGGCGCAGGACCTCAACCTTGCAAAGTCGAAGCAAACAAAAGAAAACAGCAAGCAATAAACCAGCGAGGAAGCACGAACATGCCCAACTGTAGCCTCGGGACCTCAAACTCGCAAACTTGAACCAAACAACAACAAGCAACAACCGACGAACCAACGAACCAACGAACAAGAAACAACCACTGAACCAGTAAACAACATATGTATCTCCAATGATTACCAAATTGGATCCCAAGAACAGAAGGAACCCGAAACATATGACATGCAAGCAAGTAGAAATAATCAAACATTATTACTTGCAAACTACAAACAACAAACAACAAAGAACGAATAGAAATGAAATTATGGCATCGAAACTTACTCTACAATGATAAATGACAAAAGCACAGGTCGAATTGTGGGTGCAGGACTTGGACCCTGCAAAGTCATAAAAACAGCTCCAACTGCGGATGTAGGACCCCAATACTGCAAAGTTGAAGTAAACAAAAGCAAGCAACAAGCACCAACAGGTCCAACCACAGATGCAAGTCCTCAACCTTGCAAATTTGAACCAAACAACAACAAGCAGCAACCAACGAACCAGTGAACAAGAAGCACCCACCAAACCAGTAAACAATGTATGTATCTTCAACGATGACCAAATTGCATTCCAAGCATAGAAGAAGTATGAAACGTACAATGTCTATGCAACTGGCGGTGGACAACAATATTGTCCAAATTCATTGCAACATTGTATGGAAAAATTCGAGGAAAAATGTATTGTGAGAAGTCTATTTAGATAAACATTTAAGGCTCTCAGGTTGTTTAAGGGCCTCACGGTATGCAAACATTTAAGCTATCATGCTTGTTTAAGGACCTCATGCTATGTAAACATTTAAGCTATCAGGCCTATTCAAGCACCTCAAAAAAAGTGTCCATTCTCTAAACCTTCGGTATGTAAACATTTCAATACAAATAGAAATAATAAAAACATTAAAAAACAGCGTCGATGCTCAGAACTTTGGGTATGTAAACATTTCAGTAAAAATGTAATAAAAATTTAAAATGAGCATCTAGGCTCAAAAATTTGAATATCTAAACATTTACAACATTGGGAACAATGAGATTGGCAATTAGACCTCCAATATATTCTCCAATGAGACTGTGACATATAAGGTTTTTTTTATTATATAAAAAATAATGTTTTTACTTCTATAGTTCGAACAATACAAATGATGCAAAAATTTATAGTCAAATGACATATTAATATGAAGTCAATGCATTATGGATCGTTATAGTCCATGGCAGGGACTAATAAGAAGATGAGAAAACAAGATCCAATCCAAATAGAAATAAATATAATCTATTTATTTTTTATTAAAATTATAAAATATTATAGAAAATTTAAATAAAACTGGGATATAAAATTTTCATGACTATTAAATTAAATTATAATCTGTTCATTATTTGGAGGTAAGTTTAAGGAAAATTTGTTTTATTGTAGATATTATCTGGATTGAAAAGTTTTTTAATTTTGGAGTAAGATCGTAAAGTTGTTTTTCATTGGTTAAGAGTTCATCTTTTTTAAATGTAAATAAGAAGATCATAAAGTTGTTTTTCATTGGCTAAGAGTTCATCTTTTTTAAATGTAAGTAAGATTTAAAATTACTTTTTATTAACTAAGAGTTCATTTTCTTTAAATGCAATTATGGCCCAAGACCTGGGGCTATTTGGTGGGAGTGAAATTTTGCACAAAAGAATCATTTCAAATAGTATAGTTTTCCTTAAATCAAAATGACTAGTTAACCTACATTTGCATATTTCAAGTCTTGATGATGATTTCAAGTTGTATAGATTTCCTTAAATAATAATGATGAGCCAAACCTACATTTACACCTAGTTACCCAAAGCCAAAAGCATGGAGGCATGATCCTTGCTAAGAGAAAACTAAACTAACAAGACAAGAACCAAGATTTTTATAAACTACTCTAGCCCAACCACTTGAACCCTTGTTGATGAAGGCCCGTGGCCATACTCCACTATAGAATATACATGGCTAGTAGGTTAATGAATAATTCTTGTTAATGAAACACTCTAATGATTAACCTACACATATTAAATCTTGATATTTAATTTGTGGATATTACCAAGAATATTCTTCTATCATTAAAATTTCACAAGCACATTGCATATTTTTAATTAAAAAACTAATTAATCTGAAAATTTTCAATAGATATAGGCCTCTCAACTTAATTAGAAGATATAACATGACTAAACAAGATTATACAAATCCGTTGTTGTATAGTCCAGTTAAAATATCTCGTTTTCACCATGGCGACCTGGGTTCAAATCCCGGCAAGGGATAGAGCAATGTTCGTCCCGTTTGATAGCAGGAAAGTTGTTCTTTTCTGTTTATCATAACAAACAGCAGCTCTCAGCACTCACGACCGTGATGTACACATCCACTAGTTTAGAGTACAGGTATTCCGCTAATTTAATTTAATTTTAATTTATTATATGCAGGGAAAATATATATAAATGATTTAATATTTTTTTTAATTTAAACATTTCATTTTAACTTCACCTACGCTTAAAAAAATATAATTTTAAACACTTAATCTTTAATTTCACCTACGCTTACAAAATATAATTTTACCAATATTTGGATTCTTTGAGTAAAATAAATTTTAAATTTTAAATTTTAAAAATTTAAACATTCAACCTTCAACCTTACCTGCACATACAAAATATAATTTTACCAATATTTTGAATCTTAGAAGTTTGAATAAAATAAATATGAGGTACATATTGTTATATTTTTTTTGGTTTTCATGCGTTTTTGATAAAACAATTTTAATATTACTTTGCCTTTTGTGTGGCAAGTGAGAGGACCTAATGAAGAAACGTATATATATATATTAGGAGTGGAGAAATTTTGGTAAAAAACAAAAGATACAGTGTTTTTTTTATTGAATTTGTTAATTTTTTTATATAATATTTAAAATATTTTAATTAGTTTCTAAATTTTTTTTGAGAAAAAAGTAATTATATTTAAATATTTAATAATTATTAATTTAACAATTTTAAAAATTAGTTCTAATGAGTGTGGGTTTTGAACATCATGTAAGAGGTTTCTAGATCTTTCTAGGAGTCATCGATCTTGTTATCTTACTTGGCATTATTATTAGATTAAATCTACACTTAGAAGGAAAATGGTGATGTTATTGATTACACTAATGCAATTTTAGTTATATTATTATTTTAATGTGTGGCAAGATTTATTGTTGGTCGTGTTGGTCGAAACATTCAATTTGGTTGAAAGATTTGTTATTTAACACATTTAGAAGGTATCATGGATTACATATAATTATTTAATAAATATATAATTTTAACTTATTAGTATAGATTATATTAATGCTTAACTCAGCTAAATTTTTATTATTATTGGTAGTGTGAGTCGAAACATTCAATTTGGTTGAAAGATTTGCTACTTAACACATTTACACATTTAGAAGCATGGATTACATATAATTATTCAATAAATATATAATTTTAATCCATTAGTATAGATTACATCAATGTTTAATTCAACTAATTTAAAAATATTTTATACAAATTCACATCATTTAATTTATAAAATTCTTATTTATTAAAATTTAATATACATTTTGAAAAAAATTCAATATTACGAATGCTTTCAATTTATCACCTTATTTATTTGTATGTAATTTTTTATTGCTACTTACACCAAAATCTTAGGAATTAATCAATCTTTTAATCATAAATTTCAATTTTAGGATTGGCAATTGAAGATGCTGGCATATTCTTAGTTTTGATAAATTAAGCTCATTTATAAAGATGTAAGTTTATGTGATTATCTTTTCACTTTTACTAAATAAGATTACAAAATTACTTACTCATCACCAGATTCCCACGTTCAATGATTAAGAAAAATAACAACAATGATTAAGAAACTGGATGGAAGCCTATGGATGTGGATGTGAATTGTTGTCGTTTCATTTGTGTGGGCATTTTAATTAACCTTCGAATTGGATGCGAATTAAAACATAAGCTCATTTATAAAGATGTAAGTTTATGTGATTATCTTTTCACATTTACTAAATAAGATTAAAAAATTACTTACTCATCACCAGATTACCACGTTCAATGATTAAGAAAAATAACAACAATGATTAAGAAACTGGATGGAAGCCTATGGCCGTGGATGTGAATTGTTGTCGTTTCATTTGTGTGGGCATTTTAATTAACCTTCGAATTGGATGTGAATTAAAACATAAGCTCATTTATAAAGATGTAAGTTTATGTGATTATCTTTTTACATTTACTAAATAAGATTAAAAAATTACTTACTCATCACCAGATTACCACTTCAATGATTAAGAAAAATAACAACAATGATTAAGAAACTGGATGGAAGCCTGTGACCGTGGATGTGAATTGTTATCGTTTCATTTGTGTGGCCATTTTAATTAACCTTCGAATTGGATGCGAATTAAAACATTTTGCAGTGTGTCGTTTCACTTGTGTGGGCGTTTTAATTAACCTTGGAATTGGATGCGAATTAAAACATTTTGCAGTGCGTCATCATTTTTTTACCAAGGCAGATGCTTACGGCCGCCGTGGATGTGAAGTGAAGTGTTTCAACCTCCAACCTCCCCTTCGCGTTTCAACCTCCAACCTCCCCTCCGCCTGGATGTGAAGTAAAGTGCTTTATGTTCCAACCTCCCAGTTTCAATGAACAAGGCTTCTCCCCTCCGCCTGGATGTGAAGTAAAGTGCTTTATGTTCCAACCTCCCAGTTTCAATGAACAAGGCTTTTTGTGTGCGTTTCAATTGATTGTGGTGAGTAGGCTATTAAGGTTACGGTTTATAAAGTTATAAACAATTTAATCTTTATTATAATTTTAATTTTTAATATAATTTAATTTTTAATATAATCTTTAATTAAATATAATTTTAATATAATTAAAATTTTATTTTAAATATAATTTTAATATAACTTTAAATCCCTAAAAACATAAATATATTAATCCTCATTTAATTTAAAAACATAAATTAAACATAATTAATTTAATTTAATATAAAAACATAATTTAATATAAAAACATAAGATTTAAAATTTAAATTATGTTTTTATATAAAATTTAATATAAAATTTTTATATAATGTTTTATAAATATAATGTTTTTATATTTATATAAACATAAAATTTTATATAATTTTTTTATAAAAAAACATTATATTAAATATTAAACTATGTTTTAATATAAAATTTAAATTATGTTTTTATAAAAAATTTATAAACATTATATAAAAATTTATAATAACATTATAAAAAAATATATATATAATGTTAAATTTTTTATATAATTAAAATGTATAATTTTTATATAATGTTAAAATTTTTATATAATTAAAATGTATAATGTTAAATTTTATAATTATATAATACATTTTAATATAAAATTTTATATAATTAAAATGTATAATTTTTATATAATGTTAAATTTTTTATATAATTAAAATGTATAATGTTAAATTTTATAATTTTATAATACATTTTAATTTTATAATGTTAAATTTTTTATATAATTTTAATTTAATATAAAAATATAAGATTTAAAATTTAAATTATGTTTTTATATAAAAATTTTATATAATGTTTTATAAACATAAATTTTTATATAATGTTATATAAACATAAAATTTTATATAATGTTTTTTTTTTTTTTTGTTAATTTGTGCGGGACCTGTTGGCTACGCGATTAACCTGTGGCTTGAGAAACCGTGACTCAGGGGCATCTAAGCCGTCAAAATCACCCGGGGATCGCACCCGGCCTGAGCCACACCAACCCTTAACATGG
>ML810736.1:113550-127123 GCA_009831015.1 Picea engelmannii | reverse complement strand
CTCTTTCTTTCTTCAACAGGGTTTTATGGGGAGCAAAAGTGATCCAAATTTGTATACCAAATTTGATGAGAAGGGGTATATAGTATTGATTTCCTTATATGTTGATGATTTTATAATTACAGGAAATGCAGAGAAATTAATTGATGAAATCAAGCAACAGTTGTCAAAAGTATTTTAAATGAAAGATCTTGGTGAGTTACATTACTGCCTAGGTCTTGAAGTTTGGAGAAATGTAGGCCAAACTTTTGTTTGTCAGAGTAAGTATATCAGAGAAATAGTTAAGAGATTTAAAATGGATCAATGTAAGTCTTCTAGTGTTCCCATGCAACATAATGTGAAACTTTCTTGTGATGATGGTTCAAAGGAGGTGAATGGAACTGTGTATAGACAGATGGTGGGTAGTTTGAATTATCTCACGACAACCAGATCTGATATTTCATATTATGTGAGTGTGTTAAGTCAGTTTATGATGAAACCTCATGAAAGCCATTGGAATGCAGCAAAGGCAGTGCTCAGGTATCTAAAAGGAACACTTTATTATGGTATTAAATATACTGATGCATCTGATGTTGAGTTGTCAGGTTACTCAGATTCTGATTGGGCTAGCAATCTAGATGATCGAAGATCAACCACTAGATATGCGTTTAGCATTGGATTCGGGGTTGTTTCATGGAGCAATAAAAAGAAACCTATTGTATCTTTGTCTTCTGCTGAAGCAGAATATAAAGCCTTGTGTGCAGCAACTTGTGAAGTTGTTTGGTTAAGAAGACTTCTTCAAGATGTTGGAGAAGAACGACAGGAACCTACGATGATCAAATGTTATAATCAAAGTTCAATCAATATTGCGAAGAATCCGATTTTTTATGCAAGGACAAAGCATGTTGAAGTTTAGTTTCATTTTGTTAGAGAAAATTTGCAGTCAAATGAAATAGCTCTTATGTATTGTAATACTAGTGAAAATGTTGTTGATATTTTCACTAAGCCTCTTGGAAAGATTAAGTTTGAACTATTTAGGGAGATGTTGGGTGTAGAAGTCAATCCATTATCCATTAAGGGGGCGACTTGGAAATAATGGAGTAAGCGCCAGTTATAAGCGCCAGTTACAAGTGTCAGTTCTAAGAGTCAGTTCGTAGTTGAGAGTCTAGGTGTCTTTGGTTTGCATGTAACCGACTTAGTAGAGTCTTTTCCTATTTAAGAATGTAATCAGTCTTAATTGAATAATAGGGAAGTGAGTGTAGCCTCATCATGTGTTGTTTTCTCGTATTTTAACTTTACTCACTTCTTCTGGAAAGAAAATGTAAAAAAAATACATTTTCCATATTTCATCATAAAATTTTAGCTAAGCTTTGTATTATGTATTTATCATTTCTCTTTTATTTTTATCCAACTCCTTCCCTTGAGCCAAACCTTGATTCTCTTACATCCCTTTTTTTGAGTCGCTTCATGTATTCTTTGTATTGTTGTATACCTTCTTTATCAAGTTTTATTATCCACTATTAATCAATTATGAACATTGATATTAAATTAGATTAAATTTATAATTTAACAAGGGGATTTGTAGAGTAGCAAGTCCCTACCTTTAAGAAAGTCTTTGTTTGATGGCACCTAGCTAACAGATCTTATGCAATGATCATATTAGGAGAAAATTTAGAATAGAAAACATGAGGAAAGTTATAATCACAGTAATAACACAGTTCTATGTCTCTCACATTCCCATGAAACCTTAGCATAGCATAAAAGGATGGAAACCACAAATACCACCTAAAACAAATGTTATGTGTCCTTTTTTGTAAATCAATGGTTTTTATTGTTGAATACCTTTTTCTACTCTACTAGTAGGGAACTACCATACCTACCATGCATGTGAGTGATGAATATCAATCCTATAATATATCTCCTCTCTTTTTTTATCATGAAGGGTCATTCATATTTCTGTCCACTTCTTTCTTTGATATGTTCTTGGTATCTACATATACCATCAATCAATATGAGGGGTTGGAACTTGCATCCCACAACAAATAGAAATGGCCTCACTCAAACTGATTCCCATACTCCTATTTCTTTGCAAGGTTTCAGATAGTTAGATTAGGAAAGAAATATAGTGTTCTCTCAGCTTGCAACACACTTTGACCAAATTCTTCAGAAGTCAATATATATTAACACAAGCGATCCATGAGGATCCATGAAATCTCACAGAGGTCCAGGTGGATCCAAAATGCTCACAGGGACCTAGAAAGGGTAAGAAAATCTCAAAATTTGACCGTCTCAAAAGTTCAATAAAATGAAATCATTGCGAAGAGCTCGTCGTCATCTTTCCAACGACAAAAACGAAAATTCAAATGGAGTCCTATGAAAAAGTTATGGCTGGTCAAATTTCAGGTCAACAGGGTAAAATTCAACCCTAAAGAGACACGTGGCAAGATCACAGGTTTCCAAGTGGCATCTCTAGGGTGACACATGACATGAAAGTTGATAGGTTGTGTTGGAAAGTACCTCTAGGAATCCAAGTGGTTCAATCAACATTTGACACGTGGCATTGAAGAGCCAATGAAAGGTTTCCACGTGGTAACCCCTCATTGGCCAATAATGGTTTATATATGGTCAAAATTTTGAAGTAAATAGGATTCGACCCCATGACTTCCATAGCTCCACGCCTTAACATACCTACCACATCAAAGGTCTTAACAAGCTTATGGTATATTATATATTTGAATTGTATTAAAGCTTCATATGGGTGGCCAAAGGGTCGAGGGCCTAAGCCCTCAACCCTTGGCCCTTGGTCTTGACACATGCCATATAACCAATACATATTGCGGAAGTGCTTAACACATAGTTCAATAGGGGTTGTTTTAACCACATGATATATTGTTATAACCACATATTATATGGTTATAAAATCATATAACAATTTACCAAAGTTCGTGGGAGGTTGGTTATATATATATATATATATATATGCCAAAACATGTGGGGTTTTATAACCTATAGTTGAACAATATACATGTTATATATAGTAAAAACACTTGCGTCCGGTGGGAATGGAACCCACGACCCACCAACCATGCAAACAAATTTCCATCATTTTTGGTTAGTTGTAACTATGTAACAAATTATAGTTAAAGCATGCCACAAGTTTAAGAATTTAGTTAAGAGGGGCGACCTATTTAATGGCGTGCACCCCAAGGCACTACACACACATTTATATGCGGGTTTTTGCCTCATAAAGCATGCCAAGGGTATGAGGCTACGCTGTAAAGCGTGTCGGGGGTCACCTTGACATAATTTCGAGTATTTTATATCA
Organism: Picea engelmannii; assembly: GCA_009831015.1. Taxonomy (NCBI): domain Eukaryota; kingdom Viridiplantae; phylum Streptophyta; class Pinopsida; order Pinales; family Pinaceae; genus Picea; species Picea engelmannii. Next base: position 123,822 of record ML810736.1, on the reverse strand, counting down.
ATTTTGCACGATTTTTTACCAGGAATTCAACAGTGCACTTCCTTTCTGCGTTTGAGCAAAGAATCAAAAGGTCAATGTGTTATTTTGCATGCCAAGGGGATTCTGGGGAACTCTAAGAAGAATATAACCGAATTTATACTCACTTTTCTCAGTTTTTCTAGAGGAATGCAAGGGTGATGTCCTTTTCTATGTCAGAGCAACATATTTGAAAGGAAACTTAAATTCTTGTATTGTAAATTCCTTTTATTGTACTTGAAGCATTTGAGAATTAATAAAGTGATTCAACATTTTCTTATGTAAGATGGATTATGCAAGTTATGATCATCATTTAAAGTGTTTGTTTGAGTAAGATAAATCATTTCCATGCTATAAGCATTGTGAATAAAATATTCTGGAATAAGAAAGTGGTATTGAACTTAGTTCTATTTTCAGATCAAGTGTTTCATGGTTTCTATCCATTTCCAGATCAAGTGTTATCAGAGTGAGGTTTGAAAGGTGAATTCTTAGAAGGGATAAACACAAGCGTGGTGAAGGAAAACTTGAGGTTTATAATCCTGAAATTGGTTCACAGAACTTCACTCGAAGAGAAGATATGGATTTATCAAGGAAAATTGGTCCTTATGAATATGAAGATGATTTCTTCAATGCCTTTAATTAGATGAAGGAAATGGTGGAAGAGCATTACAATGAGAGAGGATTACGAAAAGGAGAAAGTTATGGAAAAGTTAAGAAAGAAGATTATCTTCCTCCTTCTCCACCTCCTTCAAGCTCTCCTTCTTCACCTCCTTCATCTCCTTCCACTTCTCTGCCCTCATCTCCTCATAAGAAAATTGTTTCAAAGAAGCCATTGTTAAAGTTGGATGTCAAGTTTAACCTGCCAATGTATAATGACGAGTCTAATGCAGAGAAGTTAGACAATTGGATTCGACAAATGGAATTTTACTGTCATGTTTAGGAGATTGATGAAGACAAGGTAAAGATTCAAATGAACTCTCTTCTCCTTGAAGGTACAATGTTGATTTGGTGGGAAGTTAAACATCAGAAAGGTATCCAAAAGAGCGGTCATATTCTCTCTTCTTGGTTAGAATTCAAAGTTGCATTAAGGAATAAATTTAATCCTTTTTCATATCTACACAAGGAAATTATGGAATGGAAACATATGAGGCAAGGAAAATAACAGAGTGCGCATAATTTTACTAAGGAGTTTAGGAAGAAAGAATTGGCTTTAAATATTTCATTACATTCTACATAAACCCTTTTGAAATACATTGGTGTTTTTCATAGTTACATTCATCATACTCTTATTTTGTTAAATCCCACTAATTTTGATGAAGTATTGTTGGCCCTTGACCAAGTTTTGAGGAACACTTGGTCATAATTGACCGTTTTTGGGACTTCGACGGCTTGTCGAAGACAAAGAGTAAATCGAAGCGGAAATTGCGGAAGTTAGGCCCCTTTTGGGTCCTTTTTGGGTTTTTGGGAATATGTAATGGGAAAGGGATGTCGGTCCGTGGGTTTACCCACGCTTAGGCCCACTTTTGTAAAGTATAAATAGAAGGATAGGCAATGTAAGAAGTAGTATATGTGATTACTTAGTGCAATTGGTAGTGCATCTATGTGATGTTGAATAAGTGCTCTGTGCGAACTGTGTAAGGCTTGCAAGGCTAAGTGCAAGTTACTGTGAGGTTGTTATAGAAAGCTAAGTGTTGTAATGCAAGGAAGAAGGATCTAGCGAGCTGCGCAGATCTTGTCCTATGCGAAGAAGGGTTTTGGAGGATTTGTGCTTGTAACAGATTGAAGATGATAATAAAGAAGAAGATATTGTGGACGTAGCCCCAGGGTGGGGGTGAACCACGTAAATTTGTGTGTTATGCTCTGTGCTTTGATTCAATGTGTTTATCTTTTCTTATGTTATGTGCTTTGATATATCCACTTATTCTCTATGCTTCTTAGATATATATGATTGTTAGATATGATGTGTATGAGGATGCTTAGTGCTGATCTACTGGATCTGATCTGGGTTACTATGGTTAAGTGTTGAAAATATGTAGATCTGAGTGAACACTGCGAAGCTCTGTGCTGTCTACGAAGTATAATAAGGGTTGAATATTGATGAATGATTGATGCTAAGTGCTCTGTAAATGATATAATCATAGATATGTGTCCCATCTAAGGTTGCAAACACCTGATTCTTGCAACCACCCCTACCTTTACCTCGGGTGAGACTTCATCTGCTTCGCAAGTGTTTCCAAAAGGGTCGGTAGTTAGGGCTTTGTTGGTGCGCTCTTGAGAATTGAACCCTGGGTCTGCCCCTGTGCCAACAAATGGTTCCATTGTTGGGACCTAAAATTGTAATTGTTGGGAACTGAGGAAGAAGAAGCTTTGTGCAAAAGAAAGCTCTGTGTGTAGATTTGGTGCCCTAGTGCACAACTTTTTACTCGACCTGTGAAGCTTTGTTCTCTAATAAAGGTAAGAATAGTTAAAAGTTATTAGATCTGGAAGCTTTGTGCTCCGTAGAAGTAAGATAAGTAAAATGTTTTGTTTCTAGAGCATGGATCTAGGTATGTTTGATAGATTTTGTCCTAGATTAAAAACTAGGGCATTAATAGATGAAACAAAGTTTGATATGAAAAAATCTGATAAGTATAATGATAGATATGTTATACATATGCATAGAAAGAATGTCTGGACTAACAAATGGATGCAGGATCCTAGAAATAATTTTTTGCAGGTTAGCTATCATGATTCTAGTGTGCAGTACAGAAGAGGTTGGGGATCATTTAAAAGAAAGAAAGGATTAATCCTATGTTACAATTGTGGAAAACCAAGCCATCTAGCTAAGGAATGCCCTGGTAGAAGACTTAGTTGTCTCTATTGCAAAGATTTGGACCATGAAGTATTGGATTGCCCTAGAATGATCGCTAAGCTTGAAAGGATAAATCTGAATCAAGAAGACCATAAGCCAGATCCATAAAAGGGAGAAACCCAACAAGAATCATAGAAAGTATTAATACAGATGAAAGAAATGCTGAAGGAACATAAAGATGTCCGATTACCAGAGATATTCAAAGAAAAGGAGCAAGTCGAATAAAGAATAGGGGACTTCGAAATTGACTGTATTCTTGATGAAGAAACACAAGTGAACATTATGCCAAAAAGAACTTGGGAAGCTATAGGGAAGCCTGCCATGATTCCTTCATTGGGAGGAATAGGACTATTCAGAGGAAAACTGATGATGTTATGTGGAAAACTCACTCAGATACCTATGACAGTCAATGGAACTTCGACAGAAGAATATTTTGAGATTATCAAATTCATTGAGGATAGGGCCCCGTTTACTATGCTACTCGAAAAACCTTGGATTGAAAGAGATCAAGCCAGAAAGAAGGAAGAAGAAGAATTTTTAGAACAACAAAGACAAGAGTTAAAAGATTTCATGACTAAAAGGATCACACAGTTGATAGAAGAACAGGGGAACCGCTCGAAGCCATATGACACTAGAAGCGCATATATCGAGGCCAAACCTACACAAAAGGATGAGATTTCTACCCCAGACAAAGAAGAAGTGATATACCTAAACCCTAGGAGAGAATCTCACCAACACAAAGTGACTATGTCCAAGGAAAATAAGAATCAAAATGGGAAGAGAATCATCGAGACAAAGCTCACTGGAAAGAAGGCTAGAAAGATAAATAAGAAGAAGGCTAAGATTGAAAAATTATAGAAGATCCCAGAGGGTACCTCGCAGCAAGACACTTTGTAGAATTGGAGCTTCGACGGGATATCAGAACAACGATATATGCCACTTCGCTGAGGCGGAGTAATATAGCCATTGGAAGCCAATATAATCGTTCAACTATTGCTTCAAATGGGTCAGAAAGAATTTATGGCTTGCCACTAGACCATTAGACCGTGCCATAATGGACAGAACATAAGTTAATGCAGCCTTATACCCGTTGCAAGCAGACCATTGCTAAGTTTCCCTTCTTAGTCTGTCGCGCCACGCACCAAGAATACTTTTTGCTCAGTGATAATTTGAGCCCAAAACCTGAGATTACTTCACCCTGTGATCATTGCCTTGTTCCCATACCGTTCACTGTAGTCTCTGCATTCATTTCAGACCCGAGCTTGTATGTTGGACGAGCTCAGCATTGTTGAGAAAGTAGTTGAAGAATTTTTTATTGACTTAATGACTGAGAGAGTCATTTCGAAGTGAGGATTATCTACAGAAGTCCAAGCATAATCAATGAGAGGACTCCAGGCCTCCCCTTCCACTGCTCACGCCGGTCCATCCCGACCGACCAATGAGAAACGGACCAAGCACAGGGATGACATCGCAAATGCCAAGCTTATCCCATGCATTCTACCTACTTACTTACCACCTCTAAGTGATTCCATCAACTGTGACAGTGTACCTCGAGACTTCGAGTACACTTTGATCACTGTGTACCTTCCGAAAGGGATGCACATAGTTTGTGCTGACCAGGATAAGCTCACAACACTAAAATTTAGTGATTTTAACCTTGGAGATCATAATGTTTACAGCATGTTAGCCCCGCATAAGTACTTAACCAAGACCAAAGGCAAGAATTCTAAGATTGTCCCGTAGTCATGGACCCAGAACCTCACGTAGTCCAAACTACTTAATGTAATGAAGATCCCGCACTTCGGCAAACACCAGTAAGTCAATGCATGCGTCAAGTTGTTGTTGTCCTGCTACCATGCAGGATATTTATGGTTGGACCTCTGCATCACTATGGATCCGACCTTGATAAATCAGATCACAGGACTTAGTATGCAAGGCCCTGACCCATAAGATTTTTACCTTGGAAAGACCTCAGACCGAGCACTAGTGCAGAAGATAAAAGAAACTTATGGTGACGTCGAGAAAGGCACAAGAGGCTACAAGCTAGCCTCTATCCATAGTGGTGCAGTGCGCCTTTCCTGTCAGCTGATCGCGGGCAAGATAGTTCACAAGAACAGACCAACACAAGTGACTGGATTTGTAGTTGAACTCGCAAGGAAGTGCACCGAGGGACTACATATGAACTGGGCGTAGTACCTTGTAAACCAGCTAGAGATTGATTGTAGAGAAGCGCAAGACAAAGGGTATGAGTTCCACTTTAGTTGGTTTCTCATACTAATCACTTTCATCGCCTGGGATCTACCAGAAGGTGCCACTTTTTTGGAGATTGAACCCTTTGAAATACTGGCTGTGAATTTCTATACGTTATGGTACTCCAGCGACATGAAAAAGTACTGGCAATCCAATGTCATCTTCCATGCCTATTACAACCAAGTGAAGAATGCAATCCATTCTACACCACGCCTCACCCCAAACACACTTCACAGGTTTAGACCTTTGATAAAATTCAGCGCGGACCGCCACTTCACCTATATCACAGCGCGCGTTGATGATCACAAATAGTAGCTCCAGTCATACTACAAGTTGATAGAAGAAGACTTGGAACAAATTACCAAGGAATGGTCGGCAAACCTCCTTGTTGCAGTGGACCCCGCAGAAATGTCCGACATTGATAGCCCTGAAGCTATGTCGGATACACTTAGACCAAGCAAGACTAAGAAGGATGATGAAGTTCAAGATGTCCATAGCACATCCACGAAGACTACTTCGATCTCACTTGCGCAGGGAGGTGATGGTGAAGAACTAGGTGGCACAAAAGTTGAGAAAAACAAAAGTGAGGCTACTCCACCTAGAGAGGAGGAGGATCCCTCTAAGAAAAGGAAGATTACCCCACCAAATCCCTCATCCTGAAATAAAACTAAGGCCACCCGGACTACGTTTAATACTACCCTCACACAGGATGACTTCGACTTCTTAATCGCTACGCTGAATGATGCTTCACTAGAGATCGCAGAAAAGAAATAAGCAAAGCAGGAGGAGGTATTCATTCGAATCAAGGGTGAACTTCAAGAAGTGCAGCAGGCACTCCAGTCCATTTGAGAAGTTTTTATTGCTCCCTTGACAATTGGAACAACAGGAACAGGCGATGAGCCCACCTAATTACACCAGATCGTCGATAAAGTCGAAGCTCTCCTTCGACGAGCTCAAGAAGACACAGTGCAAGCCACCCAGGCTTTGACACAAGTACATAGCACACTTGTAGAACAACATAGTAAGGAAGAACGGGAAAATATTTCCCTGAAAGAAAAGTGGGATGAGGAAAAATCACAGTTATAACAGAGCAAGGACCAGTTGCTAGCAGAGCAACTTGAAGTACAGGAAAGGGTTCACAAAGCACTTCGCTCTGTGATGTTCATAGAAGTGAATATTGAAGAACATGTCCCACAATAGGTGGCACAACTTGAAGAAGTAATCCAGCAACTTCAGCAGCGCATCGCATATCTGGAACTTTGTATCGTGCCCGGGACTCCTCAAGAAATAAGATATCTAAGGGAGGCAATTGACCGCAGCGCAGTTGGCTAATTAAAAACCCTTTCCTTGGAATGCAAGCAATTGGGTGCTAGAAGCACCCAAACTTATGAGAACCTCACAGAGAATCCAGAGTTGCAGGCATTGGAGGCACAACTCCAAAAATCAAAGAAGAAAACAGATACACTACAGGTGCAGTTGAAGGCCTTGACCCCAGTCGAAAGAATGAAGAGATTTCCAGAACAAAGCACCACCCAACAACAGGTACACACACTGCAAAGTAAAGTGATGGAAGTCTCCCAATGGCTTCAACAAATCCAGGAAAAGGCATGCCAACCGATCACTGAAGTTGAAATCCAGGGAGTTGAGCTTGAACAGGTTGTCATCACTGCGGAACAACGCCTGGAAGGGCCAGTAAACGACGCATTGATCCAGGAGTTCACTGAGCAAGAGGTTTCCGCACTGCAGTAGGTCGAAGTAGCTCAAGCCAAGCTCGAGGCATTTGAGGTGGAATTGATCAGACCATAGTGACTCGGGACGAGTCACAGGTGAGTGTTGGGGGCTTGTTGGCCCTTCACCAAGTTTTGAGGAACACTTGGTCATAATTGACCATTTTTGGGACTTCGACAGCTTGCCGAAGACAAAGCGCAAAATGAAGAGGAAATTGAGGAAGCTAGGCCCCTTTTGGGTCCTTTTTGGGTTTTTGGGAATATGTAATGGGAAAGGGATGTCGGCCCATGGGTTTACCCACGCTTAGGCCCACTTTTGTAATGTATAAATAGAAGGATAGGCAATGTAAGAAGTAGTATATGTAATTGCTTAGTGCAATTGGTAGTGCATCTATGTGATGTTGAATAAGTGCTCTGTGTGAACTGTGTAAGGCTTGCAAGGATAAGTGCAAGTTACTGTGAGGTTGCTATAGAAAGCTAAGTGTTGTAATGCAAGGAAGAAGGATCTAGCAAGCTGCGCAAATATTCTGTCCTATGCGAAGAAGGTTTTTGGAGGCTTTGTGCTTGGAATAGATTGAAGATGATAATAAAGAAGAAGATCTTATGGACGTAGCCCCAGGGTGGGGGTGAACCACGCAAATCTGTGTGTTATGATTTGTTCTTTGATTCAATGTGTTTATCTTTTCTTATGCTATGTGCTTTGATATATCCACTTATGCTCTGTGCTTCTTAGATATATATGATTGTTAGATATGATGTGTATGAGGATTCTTAGTGTTGATCTACTGGATCTGATCTGGGTTACTATGGTTAAGTGCTGAAATATTGTAGATCTTAGTGTACATCGCGAAGCTCTGTGTTGTCTGCGAAGTATAATAAGAGTTGAATATTGATGAATGTTCGATGCTAAGTGATCTATAAATGATATAATCACATATATGTGTCCCAGCTAAGGTTGTAGACACCTGAGTCTTGCAACCATCCCTGCCTCTACCTCGAGTGAGACTTCATCTACTTCGCACATGTTTCCGAAAGGGTCGGTAGTTAGGGCTTTGTTGGTGTGCTCTTGAGCGTTGAACCCTGGGTCTGCCCCTGTGCCAACAAGTATGTGTTCAAGATTTGCATCTTGATTCCAGGGGGGATGATGCTAAAGATGCTTCCTCCAAGTATTTTTCTCAACATAAGGGAAAATAGAAACATGTAACTACAGTAAAGAAGGAAGAAGAAAAGATCACATGTTCTCATTGCAAGAAAAGCGGACATGATGAAGATAATTATTGGACAGTGCATCCTGAATTAAGGCCTAAAAGGTATGGAGGCAAAAGAAAAAAAATCATTTTTGTCACAGTCCAACAAGATTTGGGATCTGAATCAGGTGACGAGACACAAATCACAGTTGTAGGTGTTGTGAATGTGAGAAAGAATGTGTCTATGTTGTCTGCAAAAGAAAGACTTGAAGGATATTATTTGGAATATAATAATGAAATAGTCAGTTTATCTCTTATTCATGAAGTGTTTCAAAATTCTCCAAAGTTGCCACATGAAGGTCACTTGCATGCAATATTTATGAAGATGATAAATGAGAGGGATTTTGCTAGGAAGAGAAGAAATGTCGTTAATTCATTACCAGTAGCATCTATATGTTCGTTGCTACTGCTAATATGTTGTGCATGGCCATTAGTAGAAAATATGAATGCATATAGATGTGGAAGTCTGAGAGTGATTTATTATGTTAGCAACAATATTTCATCCTTCATCCTTGTTATTTAGGTGATTGTAATGAGCCAAGTGGTCCAAGCATGGGGAAGAGATGCAAGTAAAGTGGGGAGGAATATCCCTAATTTAATGTCTAAATGAATACCTTGTGGTGGTCCAAAAGCTTCCCAATGGGGAGGAATGATCCAGGAGGATCCGGGAAAGCTCACAGAGGTCTAGGAGGATTCAAAATGCTCATAGGGACCCATAAAGGGTTAGAAAAACTCAAGATTTTATCATTTCAAAAGTTTGATAAAAGGAAATCATTGTCAATATATTAGCGTCATCTTTCCAATGACGCAAACGACAAGTCAAATGGAGTCTGTATGCAAAATTTATGGTTGGTCAAAGTTTTGGTCAACCAAGAAAAAAGTCAACACTGAAGTGACACGTGGTAGGCTCACAGGTTGACAAGTGGAATATCTAGGGTGACATGTGGCATAGCATTTGATAGGTTGAGTTGGAAAGTACCTCCAGGCATCCAAGTGGTTCAATCAGCATTTGACATGTGGCATTGGAGAGCCAATGAAAGGATGCCTTGTGGCAGCCCCTCATTAGCCAATAATGGTTTATATATGGTAAATATTTTGGAGTCAATAGAGGTCAACCCCATGACCTCCATAGCTCCATGCCTTAACATACCCTCCACAACCAACACACCAAATCAAAGGTGTTAACAAGCTTATGGTATATTATATATTTTAATTGTATTAAAGCTTCATATGGGTGGCCAAAGGGCCGAGTGCATAAGACCTCGACCCTTGGCCCCTGGTCTTGACACATGCCATATAACCAAACCATATTGCAGAAGGTATTAACACATATTTTGGCGGGGGGTTGTTTTAACCACATGATATATTGTTATAACCACATATTATATATATATATATATATATATATATATATATATATATATATATATATATATATATATATATANGTTATAATTAAATATATATATAGTTATATATATAGTTATATGTTATAATTATGACAAAACATGCAGGGGAATGGAACCCACCAACCACGCAAACAACTTTCCATCATTTTTGGTTAGTTGTAACTATGTAACAAATTATAGAGAAATCATGCCACATGTTTAAGAATTTAGTTAAGAGGGTCGTCCTATTTAATGGTGCGCACCCCAAGGAAATACACACACATTTCTATGCGGGTTTTTTCCTCATAAAGCTTCCAAGAGTACAAGGTCACCTTGACACAATTTCGAGTATTTTATATCAATGTTGCCCGATTTTTCTCCATGAATTCAATGGTGAACTCTGCTTCTACATTTGAACAAAGAAACAAAGGTCATTGTATTATTTTATGTGCCAAGGGGATTCCAGGGTACTGTAAGTAGAATATATCCGACTTTATACTCGTTTTTCGTAGTTTTTCTAGAGGAATGCAAGGGTGATGTCCTTTTCTAAGTCAAAGAAACATATTTGAAAGTCTTCTTCAGCTCTTGTATTGTAAATTCCTTTTATTCTAATTGAAACATTTGATCATTAATAAAGTGATTCTGCATTTGCTTATGTAAGATGGATTATGCAAGTTATGATCATTAGTTAAAGTGTTTGTTTGAGTAAGAAAAATCACTTCCATGCTATAAGCATTGTCAATAAAATATTTTGGAATAATAAAGTGGTATTGAACTTAGTCATATTTTCATAT
>ML810736.1:78238-96113 GCA_009831015.1 Picea engelmannii | reverse complement strand
AAAACTAGTCGAGAAAGTGAAATATAGAGACATTTAAAGTTGGATTTTAACAATAATATTAAATAAAATTTTAGTAAAATTTGAACAAATTGTTAAGAAATTGAAGAAGTATGGTTCATAATTACACGTTATTGTTTAGTAGATTCACTAAATGATTGATAACATTTTATTGATATATTAATTGTTTATGTTTTATATTATTCATTCTTACCACTAATATGATGTATTGACATAAATCAATTCAATACAATAATTTTATTTTTTTAAATAACAAGTTGTAATAAAAATAAATAAATTGCACATAAATAATAATATCAAATTGTTGGATGCAGAATGAGTCAGGAAGAAAGGCTATTTTTGGAAGAGAAGCATGCAAAAGGAAAAAGACAGTTAGAAGGAAAAGCAGCACGCGTGCATGCATGGAAGACATAACGATGCTAGGTTTAAGGTTTTTGGGATGCATTAGATATAGATATACGTAGAGAGAGACAACATAGGTCACAAAGAGGAAGAGAATTGTAAGGAATGTATGAGTCATTAAGCTGGTGAGATAGAGAAGACATGAGTGACTCGATCCCGAGGGTTAGATCGCAAGCTGAGGATCCTGGTGCGATCTAGTCAGCCTTGCAGAGATCGAGGAGCCCATGGAAAGGAAGAAGAACTAAGATTGTAACCATGCGCGGAATGGAGATTTCCAAACTATAATACAATCCTTAGATCCAGATCTTTGTGGACATAGCCCAAGAGGGGGTGAACCACGGTAACATTGTGTTATGTGACTGAATGACTGTGTCTTTGCATCTGATTAGTTGATGAATGTTGAATGAATGAAGTAACTAAGTAAATATGATATTCCACATGCATGCATAGAATGAATGGTATACTAGATGTTAAAAGAACTGAATAAAGGTTAAGGTGCAGATCTTGCTCAGTCTCAAGTTGCAAACACCTGAGTATTGCATCCACCCATAGAGCTATCGCGGGTGAGACTGCGCACTACACTTTGTGTAATGTGTTTCCTTCTGGGTGACCAAAGAGGTCGATAGCCTTTAAGGGATTTTGTTGGGAATATTCTTAGTTATGAACCAGGGTCAATCTATAATGGTCAATAGAATCATAATCGCTCAAGACCAATAAGAGTAGATAGAGAAAGGGGAAAAACCCAACAAATGGTTATGTTTCCAGCTGATTGGAAGGAAATAGGATTGATTATATGAGATCTGCGAAGGAAGTATCAAAAGAATACGGGATCAGGCGACCACAAGGTGAAAGGATGTGACTCTAAAGAGGGGATGTTGAGACCGTGGAATCCCATGAAGGCAGAGATCGAAAGTTGGGTGAAGACAAAGGAGTTAGAGTTTGCGTAGAAAGATAACAGAAACTCGAAGTTAACGTCGCGCAAATATATGGACAAGTACATATTCACCAACTTGGATGAATTATTTTTCTGTGATTTCCCACACATATCGTAGGATTGGATCAAAAGATTGAAATACAACCATCCAACGAATCAGACCAGACAGCTAGAGTGGAATCCCGAAGAGATTGTGCAACTATAATGAGTTGATAATAAGTTTACGCGCGCAGTAGATTTCTGGTTAGACAACATTGTTGCTGGATTTATCACAGAGTTTGCAGTAGATACAACAAAGTCGTACAATGCAGATGAACAAGAATTCTTGAAGGGATCTCGAGGTAGGTATATCAAATCATTATATACTTCCATTAAGATATTTCTATATAAAAAAGGTGTAATGACAATGGAGTGAGACAACTAAACTTCCCTGCGTACATGAGGGAAGGGGGGAATCACTGACAAGAAAAGGAGAAATGGAAGGAGAAGAGGATAAAGGAAAGAAGGAGGAGGCATTGGACCCAATTATGATGGACGACGACCAGATCAAGTGGATCATGGTGACAGCTGGAAGGATGTGCAGTGGAGTACCCTACCAATACAAGGTGAACACCAAGAAGAGAGTCGTAGTCGCGAGGGAAGTCTTGGAAAGTGATGAAGAGGAGGTATAGGATCTCCAGGATGTGAAGAATATTGAGGAAATCCTACACGCGACATATGAGAGGAAGATGAGAGGTACAAGAGTGGAAGTAGAAGGAAACAATCATATCCATATCAATGTTAGCGTGGAACCCATAAACCCATATGCGACTAATACACCAAGAAAAACACCATCATTTAGACAAACGAATTTCGGGAGAAGGGAGACAGCAGGAATTACATATACACAAGGAACAACAACTGGGGGATCCAGTTCAGGAAGCAGTAGTCAAATATATACACCGCGCAGAGGTACTAGTTCAACATTTAAGATGGTGGGACATGACCCAACCATCAGGTTACCAGAATTCAAAGGAGAAGCGTAGGAGGACCCGGAGAAGCACCTGTTTATCTGTGAAAATATTAGAGAATCAAAACAGATCAAAAACGAGGAAACTAAACTTGCACAGTTAGCTATCACATTAAGGGATCGTGCACTAGATTGGTATATGAGTTTAGCTACAAATATTTCTCCAAGGACAACCAGAAGGATTGGAGATATCAAGAAGCTGTTGATAAATGAGTTCCAGAAGCTGAGTTCAGAAGACTAATACATGAACGAGATGATAGAGATTAGACAGAAACTAGGAGAATCTGTATGGGAGATTTACCAAAGATTCAAACGACTGAAAGGAAAGTTGAAATATTTCATGACAAATATGCATCATAGGCATATGTTCGTCAATTCACTATTACCACACTTGAAATATCCACTGCGAAAACATATGTTTCAAACGCATACATAGGATCTATAGGCATCCCTACAAATGGAAGAGAACCAATATCAGAAGACATATCCAACCATTGAGGATCTGAAGGAAGATCTGAAGAAATTAACATTCCAGCTAAACCAGAACAAGAACAAGGAAAAAAGAGAAGTTGTTTGGTGTACCACATGTAGGATAGAATGACACAATAGGAATGGATGTCCAACATTCGTGCAGTACATGGCAGCAGGAATTCCAAACTCATTACCAACAAGAGGAATATGGTGTGAGATCTATAAGAAACGGGGTCACGATCCATATCATTGTCCAATGATGAAGAAGTACCAGACAGTGTCGAAGAGCTCGTATTACAACTTTTGCAAGTCAGTAGACAATGATGAAAAATATTGCAGAACCATGGATTTGATGAGGGAAATAACATCAGATGCATATAGGGTGCAGGAAGAAATGATGAATTGGAAATTCGCACCTCGTATTAATCAAGTACCAACCCCGTACAACAGTGCACAGCCGCAGTACAACACCGCGCAACCACACTATAATACCGCGTAGTATAACCAGACGCCTTAGTATAATGCGTCGCAAGGGGATCGAGATGGATACAGAGGCAGAGGAAGGGAAAGAGGAGGATTTGGAAGAGGTAGAGAACCAGTGGTATGTTACAATTGACAAAAACCAGGACACTATGCAAGAGAATGTCCACTTCCACCAGCGACTTGTATGTATTTTCGCGCATCAGATCATTAAACAGAAGAATGTCCTATGCTATTAGGGAATATCTAGGAAAAGAGGAATCAAAACAATCAGAATGTTTAGTGGATTTCAGTGGAAGTGAGGGATGAAGGAAGAAACATCAACATAGTTACATGCAGAGGAGCTAAAACAGGAAATGACGCAGTACGACAAGAGCCAACACAACACCAATGGGTGAAGAAGAATGCCAAACCAAGGAAGCAGTTCGAAGCGCAGAACGAGAAGGAGATATTCAAGCAAACTAGACAAGAATTCTTGAAGCCAAACATTGTGTCGAAATCAACCGCGAAACATAGTAAGGAATTACCAGAGTACGAGATGCCTCCATCGTTGGATCACACCAAAGAAACATAGCCCTTGGGACAAGTAAGTACAATTAAAGGCTTTTTTCAATCATGTGTAAAAATACTAAATGATCCATCCTCTGTCAAAGTATTACAAAATATGACAAAAAGATGTAGCATAGAGACAAAAGGAAAGTTAGAACAAAAAATAGTCAATCACCTACATACAAGAAGATGAACAAGTAGGGAGTTCAGGCTGAACGCCAACATTGGAGATTTCAACATGGGAGATATTATACTGGATTTAGGATCCAAAGTCAATGTATTACCCAAGAAGACATGGAAATGTATGGAAGATCCCACATTAGTATATTCATCGGTTCAGCTGAAACTAGAAAATCAACATAGATTTCTACCAATTGGAAGATTAAAAGGAGTGACAGTAGACTTGGATGGAGTGCAGACTAAATCTAACTTCGAAGTAATAGAGATAGTGGATGACACAACACCTTATCCAACATTTCTCGGCTCGGATTGGGAATTTGATAACCAGGCCATAATCAACTTAAAGACGTGAAAAATGACCTTCGAGTCAGGAGAATACAGAGTCATTGCGCCATTAGACCCATTGGAAGAGGAAAGGTTCGTAAAGACTACTTGCTTGGACCTGGAGGAAAATAACCAGTTGTACAAAAAAACTGCGCGAGATGAGGATTACATAAACCCAACTGCAGATGGGATAATCAATTGGTGTAGCATCACCTCATGTGTGTCAAACTTAGATACGGGCTTAGAAAATTGGCAGCAGATGTTACATGAAGCTTCCACAAGAATATACGCAAGAATAGACCGCACAGTAAGATGGGTAGGTACAAAGATAAGGGAACCACCCAGCTTCCATGGGGTGAACGATATAGAAGAATTCTTGACACTGTATGAAGATGAAGTGCTAGAAAATCATAGACTCTTAGCCCTCGATATAGCACTCAAGGCGACACCTGTGAGATGGTGGGATGCGTACAAAGAAACAATCAAGGAATGATACCAATGTAAGCGGTTACTATGCATTAGGTTTGGCGCAGAACAAGGAAGAAACCAGCGACAGAAATATGATGGGCAGGGGGAACCAACATGACACTTGGAGAGGTGTAGAATGTTTTGGAAAAATACACCACCAGAGGAATGGCCTCGCCATTTCATGCACACATTAGAAGGCATCCCAACGAATTGGTATACAAACCAAGAACTGCGTAGAGGAACTACGAGTTGGACAGTATTACAACATAACTTTACAGTCACTTTCTCATTTGAGCATGAGAACCCCAACATAAATGCAACACTTAAACAAATAAGAGGGGTGATATTTATTAAGGAACCAGAAGTTGAACTCGGATAGAAGAATAACAATAAAATAGATAGACAGTGAGAGAACTATTGTCATGCTACCATGTGTATGAAGAAGCATCAGATGAAGATGACCCACGCGATATTGAGATTGAGGAATTTGAAGGTGACAAAGAAGTGGAAGGTCTGCCTCTTAAATCAAAAGTGATCATTGCGTCAATCAAGGTGAATAAATTCAACATCGGGACAATTGAGAATCCCAAAATGACCAGCATTGGAGACTATTGGGATGAGCAAACAATGGAAAGTATAACATAGTTAACACATCAACCTATTCCCAACAACGTTTACATAAATGAAAGGCATAGTGAGAGATCTAGGAAAAATGAAAATACTACTCAAAGCTGAGGCAAGACCAATCAGACAATGACCATACAAACTAAACCCGATATATAAGCAAAAAGTCAAAGATGAGATCGATAGGATGTTGGAGGCTAGAATCATAGAACTTGTAGAAGAATCTAAATGGATAAGCTCGATGGTAGTTCAGGAGAAGGTACAAGAGGGGATAAGAATATGCGTCGACTTGAGAAAGTTGAACAATGCATTCTTACATGACCCGTTCCCTACCCCGTTCACAGATGAAGTCTTGGAGAATGTATGAGAACATGAAGCTTATTCATTCACCAACAGACTTTCAGGATACCATCAGATCAAGATAGCACCGAAAGACAGATACAAGACCACTTTTGCCATAGAATGGGTATCCTACCAGTATACAATCATGCCATTTGGACTAAAGAATGAACCAACAATATTTTCCATAGTAGTCATAGTTGCATTTAAAGAATTTATCCACCAGTTTCTAGAAGTATACCTGGACAATTGGACAGTCTATAGTCTATTGAAGGACCACGTCGAAGTCTTACGGATGATGTTAGAAAGATGCAGGCAGTGCCAGATATAATTAAATATCAAGAAGTGCATATTCAGAACACCTTTTGGGATACTATTGGGCCATATAGTATGCAAGAAAGGCTTGTTAGTAGATCCTGCCAAGATTGCAATAATTGTTAACCTGTCGCCACCAAAAACAGTTTATCAATTGAGAGTGGCATTGGGATACACAGGATACTACAAGAAGTTTATAAAGGGGTATGTACAAATCACTGCGAAAAAGGAGAAATTGCTAAGAAAAGACAACAAGTTTCAGTGGAATGAGGAATGTTAGCGCGGATTGGACACACTAAAATAGAATATGGTAATCGCACAAATACTCGTATTCCCCAATTGGGAAAATACATTCCACGTACATGTAGATGCATCAACCATAACACTTGGAGCTATTCTGGTGCAACCAAGAGCAGGAGAATTGGACCATCCTATAGCATTTGCTAGCAGAAAACTAATAGAATCGGAGCAGAACTACAACACCACAGAGAGGGAAGGCTTAGTTATGGTCTACGCGATTCAAAAATTTAGGCATTATTTATTGGGAAAACATTTCAAGATGTTCATGGATCATTCAGTGCTCAAATACCTCGTCAAGAAGCCAGTGTTGGGGGGGAGAATTTGCAGATGGTTATTGTTGTTCCAGGAGTTTGACTTCAAAGTGATAGTCAAGCCGGGAAATTTGAACGTAGGACCTGATCCTCTGTCGAGGATCACGAATGGGGAGGAACCTACAAATCTAGAGGAAAAATTTTCAGACGCACAATTATTTTCAGTTTATATAGCTGATGAATACTTCGTAGACATCATCCAATACTTGAGTACATGGACTACACCACAGGAATACAACACCATGCATAAGAAGAATATGGTAGTCAAGGTTGCAGATTACCAACTGATTAAAGGACACTTATACAAAATGAGTGCAGATAACATCTTGAGAAGATGTGTGGTCGAACATGAAAGACCTAGAATTTTATTAGAAGCCCATGAGGAAATAGCAGGAGGAAATTAAGAAAGAAAAGCTACGGTGCAGAAGGTATTGCGTGCAGGCCTATGGTGGATGACCATGCATAGAGACTCGAAGGACTAATGCCAGAAATGTGATGTATGTCAGAGGGTTGGTAAACCAAATAGATGGGATGGGATGCCCCTGCGACCACAAGTAAATTTGTAGGTATTTGAAAAATGGGAAATATATTTTGTGGGAACAATTAACCCACAAGCAAAAAGGTCAGGATTGAGGTACATGATCACTGTGACTGAATACCTGACAATATGGGCAGAAGCAACACTAGTAAAATATTGATGTGCAGAGACAACAACACACTTCTTGTTCGAGCAAGTGATCACTAGATTTGGTTTCCCGAGGATTTTGATGAGTGACAAAGGCACTCACTTCATTAACAATACTATTAAGGATATGACTGAGGAAATTGAAGTTCATCATCAAAAGAGTATACCATATCATCCTCAAGAAAATGGAACAGTGGAAGCCTTTAACAAAATCCTTGAAAATGCACTGACGAAGATCTACAACATTAATAGGGATGATTGGGACTTGAAGATATCAGCGGTATTGTGGGAATACATGACTACGTGCAATAAATTGATAGGACAAACACCATTCAGATTAATGTATGGACAAGAAGTTGTGGTCTCATTAGAATATTTGGTACCTAGTTTATGCATAGCAGCAATTACAAATATGACAGAACGAGGCACAATGCAAGAAAGGTTAAATCAGTTGATGATCATGGAGGAAGACAAGATTCTAGCAAGGTTTCACCAAGAAGTCCAGAAAACAAGGGACAAATCTTGGCATGACAGACATATCAGGAGAAATAATTTTAAGGAATGAGACTTAGTCTTGATGTATGACAGTAAATCCCTTCAGCACCCAGGGAAACTCAGAATGCATTGGTTAGGACCATACAAAGTAAAGACTGTCACAGATGGGGGAGTTGTACAATTGAAGGATTTAGGAGGAAAAAAACTCAGAGGGATGATCAATGGGAGCCGACTGAAGCTGTACAGGGGCAGTTGACCCCCTGGCACTTAAAAACAAAAAAACAAAAAAAACACACACACACAGAGGAGATACTGCGTCAAAAAGATGAACATTTAACAAAGGCATAGGGAGCCAAGAAGAGAATGAGCACACACACTCGGGAATGCCATCACGACGGAGGAAAAGGCCAACGATCACTACAAGCGGGAAACAACGGGAAAGAAGGATACGACAAACAACCGCCAACGGACGACTATCAAACTTAAATAACAAAACTAACTGACGAGACACTGCATTAATCGCGCCAACTAGTGACAACAAGGGAATTCAATAGCAAGTACGTGAGAAGTGTCGATTCAATTAAAACACAAATGGGTTAACGTCTCCAAGAAGCTTCACAGAATTCCTATATAAGCTAGTACACAAGACTGGGAAGGTTATTGTGCAATTGAGAAAAGCATAAGCCATAGAATATAAAGAGTCGAGAGCGAACGTTGTAGAATTTATAGAGGCCACTCTATTCAACGGACAACAAAATGAACACCATGACACCACCCCAAACAGGGAGAACCAAACCAAACTAGTTGATGACCCTGAAGCAATGTCAGATCCTCACCACAAGCATAGGGAAGTGAACACCAACCACTTCAGCTTCTAGAATTCGTCAATGTGGAGGAAATCCTGTCGCCTGATATGACGCGAGCAAGTCCCACACCTATTATGGAGGAAACCCAGTAGACAACACCAGTGAGCATGGACATGGATGTACCAGAAGGGGGACATCAACAACAGGCTGAGGACACAGACAATCATTCGCACTCTGAAAACCCTGAAGAACACCTGAGAGTTAATGGGATGGTCCCGAACCAGGAAGAAATGATCGTGCCATAAATATCACACACAACCACGCCAGAACAACCATAGGAGGGCACAGTGGAAAATGTCACCGGCTGACCAGATGAGTATGCAGAAGAGAAAACAATGGAGGTTGGAACCTCAATTCAGCCACCACAGCAGAAGGGCATGCCGACGGTACCAAGGTCACGAGGTAGACAAGCCACCACATCCATTGTCTTGCCGCGCATTCTGTAAGGGGTACGTATAGAAGGAAATGTGTTAGGCCATGTGGAGAAATTGAGGTACTCATACCATGACGTGATGGACATGGACAAGTTCCCAGAGTTCGCCAAGAAAGTTTACCAACAGACTCTGGGTATAGGACCCTTTGGCGAACCAATTAATCAACCAGTCCAGTGGGCAACCAGACTGGCCAAAAATGGTATTTTAGGCCTATTGGACATCCCACACTTTGGGAGGGGCCAATATGAAAACAATTGCATCAAGAAGATGATGGCAGTCACCCATGGATGATAATTGTGGCTGGAAAAAATCGTCTCAATAGACATAGAGATTATTGCATACATCACAGGGCTACCATCACGGGGTGAGGATCCCGCATAGTTCCTTGAGGACAAGACGAAGGATAAATCATTGACCGAGTAAATGAAGAAGAAGTATGGTACCAAAAGGGGGTCGCGCAGAATCATAATCAAGCATATTAGTGATGTCATGACAAGAATGGCCACAAAAATTATGGCATGCAAATTACTCAGGAAATATCGCAAGGAGGAAGTCATGACCAGGGTTTTTGCATCTGCAGCACAATGTGCGGAGGGCACCACACTCAACTTGGCCCCTTATTTGTTGAATCTGTTCCTGGACGACTGGAAGGATGCGCAGGATCTGGGGACAAAATTTCACTATTCATGGCTAGTCATCCCGATAGCCTTGATCAAATGGAAGGAGCCGAAGTATTCATTATTTTCCACTAGACCCAATCCTTTCCATGGAGCGTGATACTTATCGTTGGGGTTCGGTTCGGACCCCAAGAACAGAAAGGCGAATGTAGCCATATTTGAAGGATATCATAGCGACCTACAGGAGAGCATCGCCAACACTTGGAGGGTGACACCAGAAGAAATCACACAGTATCAGGGCATAGCCAAATTCAAAGCCACTAGACATACAATGTGGATCTAAGCACAAAACGATCCTGACAATCAATGGATACAACTGTGTTACTGCATCGAGGAATACATAGAGATGGCCATCAAAGATTGGGATGATGACCGGAGGATCCCAGTCTTGAATCAAGAAATTCCTGCAGGAATGGAGGAGGAGGTAGGACATGGATATACACTTGCCGAAGAGGTCACAGTGCCCAAGAAGCCGAGGATAGGTCAGAACAAGGTGCAACAAAAAAAGGGGGGGCGTCCAAGAAAGGAACCTAGACGGGGAAGAAGAAAAACACACATGCACCATAGGTACAGGAGAAACAAACTGAGATAGCATAGGGAACCACATCAAGTGCTACTTAGTAGGAGCAAGGCCAGACTAAGAGGCCAATCATCCAGACGGGGGGTGCGTGCAAGAAGGAGAAGGCACATAGAACACCCCCAGAATACATGATCACTGAGGACGATGTGGACATGGTGGCCCAAATGGTCCAAGATCGCACAATCAAGGATTTTGATGATGCTCAGCACCAAAGGGATAGGATTGAGGAGGAGCTTCATATATCTGACAGTTCCTCCAGCATCTCATAGAAGCACAGGTGACCGACAATAGTGTAGGAATAGTCTCATCAACATCATAGATAGGAGGCAAAGTTGGATTAAGTGAGCAGGACAAGATCTAGGCGAAAGCACAACCGAGCTCGACATTTCATGTGACACCCAACATGTTGCACATGGACGAAATCATGGGGAAGACACCCCTAAAGGACTTGGCCCAAATAAATTTGGTATTGATGTGGATACCAACCAAGGCCTTGTATAAACTATAAGTCATCGTCACAAAGGAGGTACAGTCACATGCACCCACAGATGCAACGAAATTGCAGCAGAAAAAGGAAAATTGGGACGAGTTGGAATTGGTACTCGAGTAGGCTAAGCTCAAGACCAAAGATGAAAAATATTGTGCGGATAGGATGGAGCAGGAATTGGCTGTAGCTTATGAGAAAATCCCAAACAACATGCAGACGACCAAACTCATGGTGACACAGAAGATTGATCAGATTGTGCAGACAATCGATCAATACAGACAGGAGATAGAGAAACTCTAGGAGAATATCATACCTACCACTCCACCATAGGTGAAGGAGCAAAGGAAGCAGGAGGCAACAACACAGATAAAGGAGATAGAGCAAAAATTCCACTCGGCGATCCAATTGTTCGAGAAGGAAGCACAACTTTGGACGAAGATGGAAGAGGATCAACAGATATAGCAGTGGGACCAGGAAGAAGAAAGGATAAGTGCAGCTATCCAAGACCTTAATTATAGGTATAATATAATGTCGATCACGGAGCACAGGATATGAAGAAACTACAGGTTGAATTCATAGTTGCGTAGACACAGAAAAAGGAGCGCCAGGCTCAAATGGAACCGCTTCAGGAGCGGGCAACAGAGGTCATTGCACAGGAAAAATAAGCAAAGAAGAACATGGAACAAACTCAGGTAGAGTGCGCGAGGATTGTCAATGAAGATATTGCAGTACAGGTATTGGACACACTCAAGGAGAATAACATGCAAGCCCAAACGCAAGCGAAGGAGCTCACGGAGAATTTCCAGGAGATCGTAGAAAAAATCGATAAAGCATGCAAGGATTAGGTGGCTCGGGACGAGCCACGTGTTAGTGTTGGGGGCATGTTGGATGAATACCAAGTCAGGAAGAAAGGCTATTTTTGGAAGAGAATCATGCAAAAGGAAAAAGAGAGCTAGAAGGAAAATCAACACACACGCATGCATGGAAGACCTAACGACACTAGGGTTAGGGTTTTTGGGATGCATTGTAATGGATGGTGAGCTGAAAATATAAGTAAGTAGTACTTAGAGGAGAGGAGAGATGAAGATAGATGTCGAGAGAGATACACAGATATTGATATATGCAGAGAGATACAACAAAGGTCACATAGATAAAGAGAATTGTAAGGACTATATGAGTCATTAAGCTGGTGAGATAGAGAAGGCATGAGCAAATCGATCCCGAGGGTTAGATCACAGGCTAAGGAGCATGGTGCGATCCAGTCAACCTCGCATTGATCGAGGATCCTATGGGAAGGAAGAATAACTAAGATTGTAACCATGTGCTGCATGGATATTTCCAAACTATAAAATCCTTAGAGCTAGATCTTTGTGGACGTAACCCAGGAGGGGGTGAACCACGATAACACTCTTTTATGTGACTAAATGAATGTGTCTTTACGTCTTATTAGTTGATGAATTTTGAATGAATGAAGTAACTAAGTAAATCTAATATTCCACATGCATGCATAGAATGAATGTTATACTAGATGTTAAAAGAAATGAATAAAGGTTAAGGTGTAGATCTTGCTCAGTCTCAGGTTGCAAACACCTAAGTATTACAGCCACCCATAGAGCTATCTCGGGTGAGACTACGCAGTACACTCTATGTACTGCGTTTCCTTCTGGGTGACCAAAGGGGCCGATATTCTTTAAGGGATTTTGCTGGGAAGCTTCTTAGTTATGAACCGAGGTCAATTTGTAATGGTCAATAGAATCAGAATCCCTCAAGACCAATAAGAGTAGATAGAGAAAGGGAAAAAAAACAACACAAACAATACAGGAAATAAATCAATTCAATACAGTTACTTTAAATCTATCTTATCTCCAAACTTATGATGAGAGGGATCAAATCACCCCAACTACAAATTTATTTTAAATTACTAAACTTGAGGAGATGTTTTCACTTCGAGGGATTTGACCCTTTCACTTATAAATCTAGAGCTAAGATGGATCTAAGTTGTTGATAAATTTTCAGATTTAACCCTTTCAATTATAAATATAGAGCTAAGATGGATCTAATTTGTTGATAAATTTTCACCAATCTACACAAGTTAAACCACAAATCAACAATTTAGTCGTGAAAATGCCAAAATTAGGTAAATTAGATGTATTGAATTCTCATCAATGAGCACACTTCAACCATCTTAGAAAAATATATAACTAATACTTTTTTAGAGTTGGAAATTGTGATACAGACACTCTAAAAAATGGAATATTGTGTAGCACCTAAATATAAATCTTGCCCTCACCTAAAATTTCTATTTATATTAAAAGTTATAGTGTATATAAATCGCTAAGTATATCCATAATAGCAAATCATGTACAACTTTTTGATGATCTATTTCATGTGCACTTGTCATAGTTACTTTCAAGTTTTGGCTCTTAATATGTCCTCCATCCTCTGAGAGACGTTTATCTAATCCTTCATGAATAAAAAAAATTGCAATAAATAACTCAATACCATGTGATGAATACTGAAAATAAAATGAGCATTAATGGAATACCCTTGTTTCCCCCAGTTTGTAAATATAATTGTAATTGGACAAGAGATTATGGCAGACTAAATATGTATAAATGTTTGATTTGATGAACCCTTGTATAAAAGAGTCAATGTATGAATTTCTTTTATTGATAGAATTTGAATATGTGTTGCACAACTGCTAAAAGGGGGAAAGTTTTCCAAGATATACCATGGATGCTATGAGAGAAATAGTGAGGGGAAACCAAGAATGGTTGAGATGACCCTCACCAAACCAATACCTATTGGGTGTAATTACTCAATAGTCCTTTGACCCAAAAGTGAATTACCAGTCAGGCTAGTAGTTGGAAGGCCATCCTCAAGAGTTAATGAGGAGATGGGATAGGGTACCCATCTATAAGGGATTCCAGACATGAACACGAATGGGGATTCAGAACCATGCAACCTTGCTAAGGAAGGAAATAAAGGAGGTAATTCGGGGATAGAGACAGATATGCGAGAGAGAAGAGTAGAGAAAACACTATCCCGAGAAGAGCAGTGAACATACTTCGATTTGGGAGTTGAGATAAAAGTTGAGCAGTAAGATTGATCTGGTTGTAAGAATCCATTGGCAGGGTTTGGCTACAAGTGATAAACGATGTTGACAAGTGACTAAGGAAGTACTCGTGCAGACCTCCTTTCTTGGAGCAGAGAAAAACCAGTTGCCAAGTTCATGTGGGAGAAGGAGAGTAACCTTCGTCCCTGATTGTTGTGGAGAAAAGAGAAAGAATCTCTCTCAGAGCATCATGGTCTAGCTCAGGGGTGGCCAATGGTGAATTCAATAGGAGTGGTTGTGCCTATGGTTGGGAGGAAGAAGACACCCATTTCAGGAGTTGCTTCACATTTTCTAGTTCTGATAAGTATTTTCATACTCTGTGTATTACATTAGATATGATCATGAAATATCTGAGTTTATGATTCAGTCTTTTAGTATTTGAACAGTTATTAGAAAATCTCTGTGATTTCTGTAAATTGTTATATCTATAGGATCTTTTGATTTATCTCAGTTTTGTTGCTAGATAATCATGATATGTGAATCCACGGGAGAGAGGGGGTATGATCGATTGAAACACCTAAGCCCTACCAACCCTATGAAGTTTACCTTAGCATGAATGTTAAGTCTGAACCCCATGTGAGAAGGGTGTTTTTCCCTTAGACTATTCACCCATCTGATTGAGGGCTCGTTCCCATGTTCGTAACCTAATTGCTACTAAAGGATTAGTGCTTAGTCTCTAGAATCTCCAAAGTATCCATGTGACCGAGGTCTGGGAACCTTGCGCTAGTCCAAAAAAGGATATCTCTTTCGGCTTCAAGACTTTGGGACTTGTGACTCCACAGTCCTCGCAAGTAGCCGAAGGCCAAAGTCATGAATCAATGAGGGCCATCGATCTGGGGGTCCAAGGTAGATCTCTCTTAGTCGTTAGATCTAATGTAGTAAGGGAAGTGTTAAGCGCTTCGGCGAAGTTCTAATTCGGGAGAATAAAATTAATCTAGCGTCGAAACTAGACGGACATGTGTCCACAAATCCACAGTTATCTGGGAGCTCGGGTATTCAGTGATTTAGAAATGCATGAATTTTCCCCAGAGGTCGGCAAGCTAGAGTGAATCCTGGTCATAGATGATAGGTACACGTGGCAATAGATCCAACATGGTCCAGAAGGAAAGTCAGAGAATACACGTTAATCTCTCAAATGTCGAAGTAACCAGGACTATTGGATGAACAGGTACTTGGCAAGCAATCATGTGGTCCAAAGACTTAATACTCTAGAGGAATTTGGTCGAGGGTTTTCAAGACGTGAAAATCACTGAATTCACGAATGCCGAAGTAAATCTCGATTGTTGGTCGAATAGGACATGTGGTGCAAGATCCGAGAATCTGGAGACTTATCTCTTTGAGGAATTTGTGTCGAGAGGATTCAGTAAGCGTCGAAGCCCAAAGCTACGAAGTAATGAGAATCGTAGATCTATGTATCTATGTGGAATATTGTGGACCGTTAGATGGAAGGACAGAGTAGTATCAGTCTATGATGACATGGCTTGATGACATCATTTGATGTGACGTGGACCCGCATTACGCGTGCCACGTGTCACCTAGTTTTGGATGATTCACATACCCATTGTGCCTGTTAGAGAAGGAAACGTGTCACCCCCTAAGGAGGACATGTGTCACCGCTTGAACCTTTCCAAATTTCAATTGTTGAATCGTGCCCGCTTGGCCAACAGGGCTGGTGACATATCCGGGACTCTGAAGGTCTGGACAATTTCGGGGGTTTTGGGGCATGTTATAATTAGGATCATCCATCATAAAATGTCGAACGTCGAACATCAAAGGGCCAAGGCCACGTGGAGAGATTTTGTGAGTTTGGTAGTTTGGGTGTAGTGTGGAAAAGGGGAACATTCAATGGAAATCATCGATCGCCAAACATCGAACGTTCAACGATGGTCGTCGATTGCCAAAGCATTGAGAAAGTAAGGATTTGACCGCTGATTGTCAATCACCGAACAATCGAAAAGAAGGGATGTTCAATGTAAAGCGTCGATCATCGAATGGATAGAGCCACGTGGCGATATTTCAGGACTTCATGGATTAGAGAAATGGTATGTTCAGTGTCGAACGCTGAATACTCCAACTGATAATGACTGGGTATCTTCGGGAGGCCATAACTTACAGACCCGAGCTTGTATTTTAGTACAGTGGCGACCGATGGAAATCTCATGACGAGTAGTAACCAACGAAGATCCATGATTTAGGATTTGACATATTTAGGATGAGCGAAAAAATGATGCCCCATCCATATAAAGGGTACTTAGGGGTTGGGTGCATTTCAATTAATGATCCTTTAACATGATAAAAAACTTAAACACTCTAACATTGAATTAAGATCTATACTTATTGACTTAATTGGAAGACTCATTTCCATATTTATAATATTTTTTATGAATATAACAAAGAATAACAAGATTTACATAGGCTCTAAACAAAATTATCCCCCCAAATGACTGGTACAAAATAAGCTCCACGGGAGACATGGAAATCCATTACATAGGCTCTAAATAAAGTTAGTGTACCCTAAATGGATAGTACAAAATAAGCTACAAAAGAGCCATGAAAATCAGTTACATGGGCTCTAAAGAAAGTTAGTACCCTGAATGGATAATACAATATAAGCTCCACAAGAGTCATGGAAATAAGTGAATACTCTACGTGATTTTGTGATTGCCTAATTTACTTAATGGATTAACTAATATTCTTTTTTTCACAAACACTTAAACATTTATCAACCCCAAACCACGATATCAAAAACTTAAAAAGATAGATCTAGTACCAAATCAGGGTTTTACATAGTATATGAATTGATAAACTGAGTGATAGATCTTGATATACATCAAAACATTCTTAACCTCAAACTGTAACAACAAGAGCTTAACAAAAATAGATCAGTCAATACTCATTACATTATATAAAAACAAGAAAAAAATGGATCAAGCATGGAACCTAATTTTCTATTTGTAGTGAGCATTTACAGAAGGAAAGATAACTAAAATATTGGACCTACTTTTGTTTCTCTCCATCGTACTTGCTAAAATCCACTATGCCTACTCGAATAGAGACATCCAATTCAGAGGGTTCCTCTTCTCCTGGTCCTCATCAACATATTATGGACCTAAATTCAACCCTCAACCCTGAAGATGTTTTCTCGAGCAACGAAGATCCATCAACCCAGTAATATCTAGATGAAGTGCTTTTTTATTTTGATTTTAGGAGTGTTTTATAAGATATACTATGGGAAATTGTTTGTATTAAATTCCCTTCCTAAGTTAGTAGTTGATACTCATGTAATCATAGTTAGTTATCGACCTATTTCATCATTTTTTGGAATGGCTGAATTTTCGATATGTATGCACTATATCTGCCAGTTCTCTCGCATATTTTATAAATAAAATTTCCCCAACAAATTTTCTAATTGATATGTCCCCTTCTACAAATCAATTATAATCCACCAAATTGACCCCTAAGCATATTAAACAATACTTATAAATATCATAATAAATTTGAACTAAAACACATATATACAATATCACTAAAACACATGTACAAAATACAAAAAATGAGATACTTTAAAGATACATGGATATTAATCAAAAGACATAAGAATTATAGGTTTAATGTAAATTTTAAAAAAAAATTACATTTTCTATATTAGATTACATATTTATGGGCTTGATCTACTAATATTTATTTGATGTCAATTTCTATACAAAAGAAGCAATGTGTTTTATAAAATTGACCTCATAGATGAACTTGGTATCATATATATATATATATATATATATATATATATATATATATATATATATATATATATA
>ML810736.1:60669-78183 GCA_009831015.1 Picea engelmannii | reverse complement strand
AATAGTGATTTAATGTGCATGTACTAAGGACATTTGACAAATTCTTTCTGCCCACAATATTTTATGAAGCTTGTGAGAGTTTGTTCATATGTATGTGTGTGTGTATTTTATTCATTTTATACTTTGAAAAATAATTCTCCCTTCATCTAACTTGAAAATGGCATGTGAAAAATAGTTTTTGAAAGGAATTGAAATTTCCAAATTCTATTCTATTGATGTCCTAAAAAGAGTGTCATTTCTAATTTTTGTAATAATTGTTTAATTATGAGATAAGGGTTATGAGCAACTTAGTCAATAAAATAAAGTAAATGTTTTTTTGTTTCAATAGACTTATATAAAGAACTTGAATCCATCTAACAATAATTAATATATATCATCAAACATAATCATTAATAAGTGTAAAAATTTACAATTTAATGTTAGTATGTAAAATGTTTTTAATTATAAAAAATTAAAACTCTATTTTTCTTCCATTCAAAATCAAAATCTTAAAAAATCATATCTAAATTCAAAGAGTACTTAATTATAGTAATGTGGAACTTAATAAGATAGTTTGCAAATATTTCAAAGATAAATATATTTAGGAAAGCTTATATCCAATATTTAAAATTATAACTAAAGAAAATATTAAAGAAAATCAATGGATCCAAGATTWTTTTGTGTTTAAAGTTTAATAGTTAAAAGTTGATCTCATCATCATCTTTAATAAAGTAGTTAACAACATAATACAAAAAATAACTACAAATCAARAAACCTAAACTACTACAATATTAGTAATTAAATAAATTAATACACAAAACAATACTACAACCAAACAACTTAAGAAACTATAAAACCCAACTTTTTCTTAATCTCTTAGACTCATAATTTGAAAATTATAAATTTTAGATATTCCACATGTAGATTTAAACAGAAACCCCGGCTTTAATTTCATAATGTGGGGCATTAGTCCCTTCTTTTAATTTCATGATTGTTGGTATTTACTATATCTGTGTATTGGATCCCATTATCTAATTTACACATATCTTAAATATTGCCCTTTACATGTATGTATCATGTTAAAAATATTGCATTCTTGGGTGCAATTTTTGAGTCTATCAATTTGTGTACTTCCTATCGTATTTGGAAATTGTTTGGAGTTTGATAGAAAACAAACAATGATGAATGAAAGCCACCAATTAATGCTCTCAATTGCCACTTATAATAATATTTATATGATTAAGTTGCAAAATTCCTTCCTCATGAAATAAAGTTCAAAACTAGCCGAGAAAGTGAAATGTAGAGACATTTATAGTTGGATTTTAACAATAATATTAAATAAAATTTTAGTAAAATTTGAACAAATTGTTAAGAATTTGAAGAAGTATGGTTCATAATTACATGTTATTGTTTAGTAGATTCACTAAATGTTTGATAACACTTTATTGATATATTAATTGTTTATGTTGTATATCATTCATTCTTACCACTAATATGATGTATTGACATAAATCAATTCACAATAATTTTATTTTTTTAAATAACAAATTGTAATAAAAATAAATAAATTGCACATAAATAATAAAAAAAAAATTGTTGGATGCAGACCGAGTCAGGAAGAAAGGCTATTTTTGGAAGAGAAGCATGCAAAAGGAAAAAGACAGTTGGAAGGAAAAGCATCACGTGTGCATGCATGGAAGACCTAACGACGCTAGGGTTAAGGTTTTTGGGATGCATTGTAATGGTTGGTGAGCCAAAAATATAAGTAAGTAGTACTTAGAGGAGAGGAGAGACAAAGATAGATGCCAAGAGAGATACACAGATACAGATATACGTAGAGAGAGACAACATAGGTCACAGAGAGGAAGATAATTGTAAGGAATGTATGAGTCATTAAGTTGGTGAGATAGAGAAGGCATGAGCGACTCGATCCCGAGGGTTATATCGTAGGATGAGGAGCCTTGTACAATCTAGTCAACCTCACAGGGATCGAGGATCCCATGGGAAGGAAGAAAAAATAAGATTGTAACCATGTGCGGCATGGAGATTTCCAAACTATAATAAAAGCCTTAGAGCCATATCTTTGTGGACATAACCCGAGAGTGGGTGAACCACGGTAACACTGTGTTATGTGACTGAATGAATGTGTCTTTGCATCTGATTAGTTGATGAAAGTTGAATGAATGAAGTAACTAAGTAAATATGATATTCCACATGCATGCATAGAATGAATGTTATACTAGATGTTAAAAGAACTGAATAAAGGTTAAGGTGCAGATCTTGCTCAATCTGAGTTTGCAAACACTTGAGTATTGCAGCCACCCATAGAGCTATATTGAGTGATACTGCGCAGTACACTTCATGTACTGCGTTCCCTTCTAGGTGAACAGAGGGGCCGATAGTATTTAAGGGCTTTTGTTGGGAATATTCTTAGTTATGAACCAGGGTCAATCTATAATGGTCAATAGAATCATAATCCCTCAAGACCAATAAGAGTAGACAGAGAAAGGGAACAAAACCAACAAATGGTTTTGTTGTCGACTAATTGGAAGGAAATAGGATTGATCATATGAGATCTATGGAGGAAGTATCAAAAGAATACGGGATCAGACGACCACAAGGTGAAAGGATGTGACTCTAAAGAGGGGATGTTGATACTATGGAATCCCACAAAGGCAGAGATTGAAAGCTGAGTGAAGACAAAGGAGCTAGAGTTTGCGTAGAAAGATAACATAAACCCGAAGTTAACATCGCACAAATATCTGGAAAAGTACGTATTCACCGACTTGGATGAAGTATTTTTCTGTGATTTCCTACACATATTGCAGGAGTGGATCAAAAGATTGAAAGACAACCATCCGACAAATCGGATCAGACAACTAGAGTGGAATCTCGAAGAGATCGTGCAACTACAATGAGTTGATTATAAGTTTACGTGCGTATTAGATTTCTGGTTAGACAACATTGTTGTCAGATTTATCACAGAGTTTGCAGTAGATACAACAAAGTCGTACAATGCAGCTGAACAAGAATTCTTGAAGGGACCTCGAGGTAGGTATATCATATCATTATATACTTCCATTAAGATATTTCTATATAAAAAATGTGTAATGACAATGGAGTCAGACAACTAAACTTCTCTACGTACATGAGGGAAGGGGGGAAGAACTGAAAAGAAAAGGAGAAATGGAAGGAGAAGGGGATAAAGGAAAGAAGGAGGAGGCCTTGGACCCAATTATGATGGACGATGACCAGATCAAGCGAATCATGGTGACAACCAGAAGGACGTGTAGTGGAGTACCCTACCAATACAAGGTGAACACCAAGAAGATAGTCGTAGCCGCGAGGGAAGGCTTGGAAAGTGATGAAGAGGAGGTATAGGATCTTCGGGCTATGGAGAATATTGAGGAAATCCTACGCGTGACATATGAGAGGAAGATGAGAGGTCCAAGAGAGGAAGTAGAAGGAAACACTCATATCCATATTAGTGTTAGTGTGGAACCCATAAACCCATGTGCAACTAATACACCAAGAAAAACACCACCGTTTAGACAACCGAATTTCAAGAGAAGGAAGACTGCAGGAAGTACATCTACACAAAGAACAAAAACTGGGGGAGCCAATTCAGGAAGCAGTAGTCAAATATATACACTGCATAGAGGTACTAGTTCAACATTTAAGATGGCGGGACATGACCCAACCATTAGGTTACCAGAATTCAAAGGAGAAGCGTCGGAGGACCCGGTGAAGCACCTGTTTATCTGTGAAAATATTTGGGAAGAAAAATACATCACAGATGAGGAAACTAAACTTGCACTGTTATCTATCACATTAGGATATCGCGCACTAGATTGGTATATGAGTTTAGCTACAACTATTCCACCAGGGAAAACCAGAATGATTTGAGATATCAAGAAGTTGTTGATAAATGAGTTCCAAAAGTCGAGTTCAGAAGACTAATACATGAACAGGATGATAGAGATTAGACAGAAACCATGATAATATGTATGGGAGATTGATCAAATATTCAAACGAATGAAAGGAAAGATGAAATATGTCATGACAAATATGCATCATAGGCATATGTTCGTCAATTCACTATTACCACACTTGAAATATCCAGTACGACAACAAAAGTTTCAAACGCACACAAAGGATATGCAAGCATCCATACAAATGGAAGAGAACCAATATCCGAAGACATATCCAGCCATTGAGGAGCTGAAGGAAGATCTGAAGAACTTAACATTCTAGCTAAACCAAAACAAGAACAAGGACAAAAGAGAAGTCGTTTGGTATACCACATGTAGGACAAAAGGACACCATAGGAACAGATGTTCAACATTCGCGCAGTACATGGCATCAGGAATGAAAAAACCATTACCAACAAGAGGACTATGGTGTGAGATCTGTAAGAAATAGGGTCATGATCCATACCACTGTCCAATGATGCAGAACTACTATACAGTGTCGAAGAGCTCGTATTGCAACTTTTTCAAGTCATTAGGCCATGATGATAAATATTGTAGAACCATGGAGTTGATGAGGGAAAGAACATCAGATGCATACAGGATGCAAGCAGAAATGATGGTTGGGCAAGCCACAGCTCAGTTTAATCAAGTACCAACCCCGTACAACATTGTGCAGCCGTAGTACAACACTGCACAACCACACTATAATACCGCATAGTATAACCAGTCGCATCAATATAATGCACCGCGAGGGGATCGATATGGCTACAGAGGCGGAGGAAGAGAAAGAGGAGGATTTGGAAGAGGTAGAGGACCAGTGGTATGTCACAATTATCAACAACCAAGACACTATTCAAGAGAATGTCCACTTCCACCAACGATATGTATGTATTGTCGCGCATCGGATCATGAAACGGAAGAATGTCCTATGTTATTAAGGAAGATCTAGAAAAAGAGGAATCAGAACAATCAAAATGTTTAGTGGATTTCAGAAGAAGTGAGGGATGATGGAAGAAACATCAACATAGTTACACGCAGAGGAGATAAAACAGGAAATGGCGTAGTACGACAAGAGCCATCACAACACCAATGGATCAAGAAGAATGCCAAACCAAGGAAGCCGTTACAAGCGCAAAACGAGAAGGAGATATTCAAGCAAGCTAGACAAGAATTCTTGAAGCCAGACATCGCATCCAATACTTGAGTACAGGGACTACACCACAAGAACACAACACCACACAGAAGAAGAATCTGGTATTCAAGGCTACAGATTACCAGTTGATTGCAGGACACTTATACAAAATGAGTGCAGATAACATCTTGAGAAGATGTATGCTCGAACATGAAAGACCTAGAATTTTAGCAGAAGCCCATGAGGGAATAGCAGGAGGACATTATGCAAGAAAAGATACTGCACAGAAGGTATTGTGTGCAGGACTATGGTGGAGGACCATGCACAGAGACTCGAAGGACTACTGCCAGAAATGTGATGTATGTCAGAGGGTTGGTAAACCAAATACAAGGGATGAGATGCCCCTACGACCACAAGTAAATTTGTAGGTATTTGAAAAATGGGAAATATATTTTGTGGGACCAATTAACCCACCAGCAAAAAGGTTAGGAGTGAAGTACATGATCACTACGACAGAATACCTGACAAGATGGGTGAAAGCAGCATCAGTAAAATATTGTAGCGCAGAGACAACAACACACTTCTTGTTCGAGCAAGTGATCACTAGATTTGGTTGCCTAAGGATTTTGATGAGTGACCAAGGCACTCACTTCATTAACAATATTATTAAGGATATGACTGAGGAATTTGAAGTTCATCATCAAAAGAGTACACCATATCATCCTCAAGAAAATGTAACAGTGGAAGCCTTTAACAAAATCCTTGAAAATGCACTGACGGAGATCTGCAATGTTAATAGGGATGATTGTTACTTGAAGATATCAACACTATTGTGGGAATACATGACCACATGAAAGAAATTGACAGGACAAACACCACTCAGATTAATGTATGGACAAGAAGTTGTGGTGCCATTAGAACTTTTGGTACCTAGTTTGCTCATAACAACAATTACAAACATGAAAGAATGAGGCGCAATGTAGGAACGGTTAAATCGGTTGATGATCATGGAGGAAGACAGGATTCTAGCAGGTTTTCACCAAAAAGTCCAGAAAACAAGGGACAAATCTTGGCATGACAGAAATATCAAGAGAAATAATTTTAAGGAAGGAGACTTAGTCTTGATGTATGACAGCAAATCCCTTCAGCGCCCAGGAAAACTTAGAATGCATTGGTTAGGACCATATTAAGTAAAGACTATCACAGATGGGGGAGTTGTACAATTGAAGGATTTAGGAGGAATAAAACTCAAATGGATGATCAATGGGAGCCGAGTGATGTTGTATAGGGCCAGTCGACCCCCAGGCACTTAAACACACACACACACACACACACACACACACACACAGAGGAGATATTGCACCGAAAAGATGAACATTTAACAAAGGCATAGGGCACCGAGAAGAGAATGAGCGCGCACACTCGGGAATGCCAACACGATGGAGGAAAAGGCCAATGGTCACTAAAAGAAGGAAACCACGGGAAAGAGGAAACAACGGGAAAGAAGGATATGACAAACAACCGCCAACGGATGACGGCTATCAAACTTAAATAACAAAACTGAATGACGGGACACCTCATTAATCGCGCCAACTGGCGACGGCAAGGGAATTCAATAGAAAGTACACAGGAAGCGTCGGTTCAACTAAAATGAAAATGGGGTAACATCTCCAAGAATCTTCACAAAATTCCTATATAAGCTAGTACACGGGACTGGGAAGGTTATTGTGCAATTGAGAAAAGCATAAGCCATAGAATATACAGAGCCGAGAGAAAATGTTACAGAAGTTACATAGGCCACTCCATTCAGCAAACAACAACATGAACACCATGACACCACCCAAACAGGGAAAACCAAACCAAACTGGTCGACGACCCCAAAGCAATTCCAGATCCTCACCGCAAGCACAAGGAAGCGAACACCAACCACTTCAGCCTCCAGAAGTCGTCAATGTGGATGAAATCCCATCACCAGATATGAAACCAGGAATCCCCACACCTATTGTGGAGGAAACCCAGAAGACAACACTAGTGGGCATGGACATGGATGTACCAGAAGGGGGATAGGGAAAATAGGTTGAGGAAGAAGACAATCATTTGCACTCCAGAAACCCTGAATAACACCTGCGAGTTAATGGGACGGTCCTGAACTAGAAGGAAATGACCGCACCATAAATATCACACACAACCACACTGGAACATCCATAGGAGGGCACATTGGAAGATTTCATCGACTGACCAGACGAGTATGCAGAAGAGAAAACAATGGAGGCTAGAACCTCGAGTCAGCCACCATAGCAGAAGAGAAAGCAGGTGGTACCAAGTTCATGGTGCAGAAAAGACACCACAACCATTGTCTTGCCGCACATTCTAGAAGGGGTACGTATAGTAGGAAATATGTTAGGACATGTGGAGAAATTGAGGTACTCAGACCATGACATGATGGACACGGACAAGTTCCCAGATTTCGCCAATAAATTTTACCTACAGACTGTGGGTATAGAACCCTTTGGCGAACCAATTAATCAACCAGTCTAGTGGGCAGTCAAACTGAAAAAAATGGTATTCTAGGCTTGTTGGACATCCCACACTTTGGGAGGGGCCAATATGCAAACAACTACGTCAAGAAGATGATGGCAGTCACCCACGGCAGATACCTGTGGCTGGAACAACTCATCTCAATAGATGTAGAGATTATTGCATACATCACAGGGCTTCCATCACGGGGTGAGCATCTCGTGCAGTTCCTTGAGGATAAGACAAAGGAGAAATCATTGATCGAGGAAATGAAGAATAACTATGGTACCGAAAGGGGGTTGTGCGGAATCATAATCAAGCATATTAGTGACGTCGCGACAAGAATGGCCACAAAAATTATGGCATGCAAATTACTCAGGAAATTTCACAAGGAGGAAGTCACGGTCGGGGTTGTTGCAGCTGCAGCACAATGTGCGAAGGGCACCACACTCAATTGGGCCCCTTATTTGTTGAATCTGTTCCTGGACGACTGCAAGGACGCGCAGGATCTGGGGACAAAATTTCACTATTCATGGCTAATCATCCTGATAGCCTTGATCAGATGGAAGGAGCTGAAATATTTATTCTTTTCCACTACACCCAATCATTTCCATGGAGTGCGATACTTATCCTTGGGGTCTGCTTCGGACCCCAAGAACATAAAGGTGAATGCAACAATATTTGAAGGATATCACAGTGACCTACAGGAGAGCATCGCCAACACTTGGAGGGTGACACCAGAAGAAATCACACAATATCAGGGCATAGCCAACTTCAAAGCCACTAGACATACAATGTGGATCCAGGAACGAAAAGATCCTGACAATCAATGGCTACAATTTTTCTACTGCATCAAGGAGGCAGACATAGAGATGGACATCAAAGATTGGGATGATGACTGGAGGATCCCAGTCCTGAATCAAGAAATGCCTGCAGGAATGAAGGAGGAGGTAGGATAGGGAAAAACACCTGTCGAACAGGTAACGGTGCCCAATAAGCTGAGGACAGGTCAAAACAAGGTGCAACAGTAAAAGGGGGGGCATCCAAGAAAGGCACCCAAACGTGGAAGAAGAACAACACACAGGCACCATAGGTACAGGAGAAACAAACTGAGACAACATAGGGAACCACATGAAGTGCTACTCAGCAAGAGCAAGGCCAGACTAAGAGGCCAATCATCCAGATGGGGGGTGCGCTCAAGAAGGCAAAGGCACACAGAACGTCCCCAGAATACATGATCACCAAGGACGATGGGGACATGGTGGCCCAAATGGTCCAGGATCGCACAGTCGAGGATTTTGACAGTGCTCAGCGCCAAAGGGACATTATTGAGGAGGAGCTGCATATATGTGGAAGCTCCTCTAGAATCTCATAGAAGCGCAGGTGGCCAACAACAGCGTAGGAATAGTCCCATCAACATCACATATAGGAGGCGAAGCTGGATCAAGTGAGCAGGACAGGATCCAGACGACAGCACAACCGAGCTCGACATTTCATGTCACACCCAACATGTTGCGCATGGACGAAATCATGGGGAAGACACCCCTAAATGACTTGTCCCAA
This sequence comes from Picea engelmannii, assembly GCA_009831015.1. Classification (NCBI taxonomy): domain Eukaryota; kingdom Viridiplantae; phylum Streptophyta; class Pinopsida; order Pinales; family Pinaceae; genus Picea; species Picea engelmannii. Next base: position 69,021 of record ML810736.1, on the reverse strand, counting down.
ATACAGTTGGTATTGACGCGAATACCAACCAAGGCATTGCATAAAATGCAAGTCAATGTCACAAAGGAGGTACAATCACGCGCATGTACAAACACAGCGGAATTGTAGCAGAGAAGGGACAATCAATACGAGTTGGAATTGGTACTCGAGCAGGATAAGCTCGAGATCAAAGATGAAAAATATCGCGTCGATAGACTGGAGCAGGAATTGGCCATAGCTTATTAGAAAATCCCAAAGAGCGCATAGACGAACGAACTCATGGTGACACTGAAGATTGATTAGATTTTGTAGACAATCGATCAATACAGATAGGAGATCATGCACCTTTAGGAGAATCTCATACCTACCACTCCACTAGAGGTGAAAGAGCAGAGGAAGTAAGAGGAAACAAAACAGATAAAGGAGATAGAGTGACAAGTCCACGCGGCAGTCGAATTTTTCGAGAAGGCAGCACAGCTTTGGATGAAGCTAGAAGAGGATCAACAGGTATATCAGTGGGACCAGGAAGAAGAAAGTATAAGAGCAGATATCCAGGACCTTAAGCAGAGGCAGAAGACAATGCCAATCACAGAGCATGTCAAAGGAGCGCAGGATATGAAGAAACTACATGCAGAATTCATAGCTGCACAGACACAGAAAAAGGAGCTCCGGGCTCAAATGGAACCGCTCTAGGAGTGGGAAACATAGGTCATTTCATAGGCAAAAGAATCAAAGAAGAACATGGCACAAAATCAGGTAGAGTGTGTGGGGATTTTCAACTATGATATTGCAGTACAGGTATTGGACGCACTCAAGGAGAAGATCGTGCAGGACCAAACACAAGCGAAGGATATCACAGAAAAGTTCCAGGAGATTGCAGAAGAAATCGACGAAGCACACAAGGATTAGGTGGCTTGGGACGAGCTACATGTCAATGTTGGGGGCTTGTTGGATGCAGAACGAGTCAGGAAGAAAGGTTATTTTTGGAAGAGAAGCATGCAAAAGGAAAAAGACAGCTGAAAGGAAAAACAACACACACACATGCATGGAAGACCTAACGACGCTAGGGTTAGGTTTTTTGGGATGAATTTTAATGGATGGTGAGCTGAAAATATAAGTAAGTAGTACTTAGAAGAGAGGAGAGATGAAGATAGATGTCGAGAGAGATACACAGATACTGATATACGCAGAGAGAGACAACAAAGGTCACATAGAGGAAGAGAATTGTAAGGATTGTATGAGTCATTAAGCTGGTGAGATAGAGAAGGCATAAGCGACTCGATCCCAAGGGTTAAATCGTAGGCTGAGGATCCTGGTGCGATCTAGTCAGCGTCAAGGGGATTGAGGAGCCTGTGGGAAGGAAGAAGAACTAAGATTGTAACCATGTGCAGCATGGATATTTCCAAACTATAATAAAATCCTTAGAGCCATATCTTTGTGGACGTAGCTCAGGAGAGGGTGAACCATGATAACACTGTGTTATGTGACTGAATGAATGTGTGTTTACGTCTGATTAGTTGATTAATGTTGAATGAATGAAGTAACTAAGTAAATCTGATATTCCACATGCATGCATAGAATGAATGTTATACTAGATGTTAAAAGAACTGAATAAAGGTTAACTTAGGTGTAGATCTCACTCAGTCTCAGGTTGCAAACACCTAAGTATTGCAGCCACCCATAGAGCTATCTCGGGTGAGACTGCGCAGTACACTCCGTGTACTGCGTTTCCTTCTAGATGACCAGAGGGGCCGATAGTCTTTAAGGGATTTTGTTGGGAAGCTTCTTAGTTATGAACCGGGGTCAATCTGTAATGGTCAATAGAATCAGAATCCCTCAAGACCAATAATATTAGATAGAGAAAGGGAAAAAAACCAACACAAACAATACAGGAAATAAATTAATTCAATACAGTTAGTTTAAATCTATCTTAGCTCCAAACTTATGATGAGAGGGATCAAATCACCCCAACTACAAATTTATTTTAAAGTATTAAACTTGAGGAGATGTTTTTACTTTGAGGGATTTGACCCTTTCACTTATAAATCTAGAGCTAAGATGGATCTAAGTTTTTGATAAATTTTCGGATTTAACCCTTTCAATTAAAAATATAGAGCTAAGATGGATCTAATTTGTTGATAAATTTTCACCAATCTACACGAGTTAAACCACAAATCAATAATATAGTCGTGAAAATGCCAAAATTAGGTAAATTAGATGTATTGAATTCTCATCAATAAGCACACTTCAACCATCTTAGAAAAATATATAATTAATACTTTGCTAGAGTTTGGAAATTGTGATACAGTCACTCTAAAAATTGGAATATTGTGTAGCACCTAAATATAAATCTTGCCCTCACCTAAAATTTCTATTTATATTAAAAGTTATAGCGTATATAAATCGCTAAGTATATCCATACTAGAAAATCATGTACAACTTTTTGATGATCTATTTCAGGTGCACTTGTCATAGTCACTTTCAAGTTTTGGCTCTTAAGATGTCCTCCATCCTCTGAGAGACGTTTATCTAATCCTTCATGAATAAAAAAAAGTGCAATAAATAACTCAATACCATGTGAGGAGTACTAAAAATAAAATGAGCATTAATGTAATACCCTTGTTTCCCCTAGTTTGTAAATATACCTATAATTGGCCAAGAGACTATGGCAGACTAAATATGTATGAATGCTTGATTTGATGAACCCTTGTATAAAAGTGTCGATGTATGAATTCTTGTTATTGATAGAATTTGAATATGTGTTGCACAATTGCGGAAAGGGGGAAATTTTTCAAAGATAGACCATGGATGCTATGAGAGAGATAGTGAGGGGAAACCAAGAATGGTTGAGATGACCCTCACCAGACCAATACCTACTAGGTGTAATTGCTCAACAGTCCTTTGACCCAGAAATGAATTACCAGTCAGGCTAGTAGTTGGAAGGCCATCCTCAAGAGTTAATGAGGAGATGGGGTAGGGTACCCATCTATAAGGGATTCCAAGCCTGACCACGAATGGGGATTTAGACCCACACAACCTTGTTGAGGAAGGAAAGAAAGGAGGTAATTCAGGGACAAAGACAGATCTGCGAGAGAGCAGAGTAGAGAAAACACTCTCTCGAGAAGAGCAGTGAACATACTTCGATTCGGGAGTTGAGATAAAAGCTAAGCAGTAAGATCGATCTGGATGTAAGAAGCCATGGGCAGGGTTTGGATAGAAGCTTATAAACAACGCTGACAAGTGACTAAGGAAGTACTCGTGTAGACCTCCTTTCTTGGAGCAGAGAAAAACCAATTTCCAAGTTCCCGTGGGAGAAGGAGAGTAACCTTCATCCCTGACGGTTGTGGAGAAAAGAGAAATAATATCTCTCAAAGAATCATGGTCTAGCTCAGGGGTGGCCAGTGGTAAATCCAATAGGAGTGGTTGTGCCTATGGTTGGGAGGAAACAGACACCCCTTTCAGCAGTTTCTTCACATTTTCCAGTTCTGATAAGTATTTTGATACTCTATGTATTGCATTGGATATGATGATGAAGTATCTGAGTTTATGATTCATTCTTTCGGTATTTGAACAGTTATTAGAAAAGCTATGTGATTTATGTAAATTGTTATATCTATAGGATCTTTCGATTTATCTTAGTTTTGCTACTAGATAGTCATGAGATGTGAATCCACGGGAGAGTGGGTATGATCGACTGAAACACCTAAGCCCTGACAACCCTATAAATTTTACCATAGCATGAATGTTAAGTCTAAATTTCATGCGTGTAGGGTGTTTTTCCCTTAGACTATTCACCCATCTGACCAAGGGCTCGTTCCCATGTCCGTAACCCATTTGTTGCTAAAGGATTAGTGCTTAGTCCCTATAATATCCAAAGTATCCATGTGCCCGGGTTCTGGGAACCTTGCGCTAGTCCAAAAGGGGCTAGATCTTTCGGCTTTGGGACTTAGGCACTTGTGACTCCACAATCCTTGAAAGTTTCCGAAGGCCAAAGTCATGAATCGACGAGGGTCGCCGATCTAGGGGTCCAAGGTAGATCTCTCTCAGTCGTTAGATCTGATGTAGTAATGGAAGTGTTAAGTGCTTCGGCGAAGTTCTACTTCAGGAGAATAGGAGTAATCTAGTGTCGAAACTAGAGGGAAACGTGTCCACAAATCAATGGTTATCCGGGAGCCCGTGTATTCGATGGTTTAGAAACGCACGAGTTTTCCCCAGAGGTTGGCAAGCCAGAGTGAATCCTGGTCATAGATGATAGGTACATGTGGCAATAGATCCAGTGTGGTCCGAAAGGAAAGTCAGGGAACACACATTGAAATCCTGAATTCTGAAATGTCGAAGTAACCAAGACTGTTGGATGAACGGGTACGTGGAAAGCGATCATGTGGTCCCGAGACTTCATACTTCGAAGGAATTTGGCCGAGGGTTTACAAGATGTGAAAATCGTCGAATTCGCAAACGCTAAAGTAAATCTTGATCGTTGGTCGAAGAGGACATGTGGCGCAAGATCCAAGAATCCAGGGACTTATCTCTTTGGGGGATTTGCCTGGAGAGGATTCAGTAAGCATCGAAGCCCGAAGCCACGAATAATGAGAACCGTAGATCTATGGATCTACGTGGAATGTTGTGGACCGTTAGATGGAATGACCGAGCAGTATCAGTCTATGATGATGTGGCTTGATGACATCATTCGATGTGACATGGACCTGCATTACGCATGCCACCTGTCACCCAGTTTTTGACAATTCGCATACCCATTATGCATGTTAGAGAAGGAAACGTGTCACCCCCTAAGGAGGACACGTCTCACCGCTTGACATTTGTCACGTGTCAACTATTGAATCATGCCCACCTGACCAACAGGGCTGGTGACGTGTCCAAGACTCCGAAATTCTAGACAGTTTCGAGGGTTTTGGGGCATGTTATAATTAGGAACGTCCATCATAAAACGTCGAATGCTGAAGGGCCAAGGCCATGTGGAGAGATTATGTGAGTTTGAGAGCTTGGGCGTAGTGTGGAAAAAGGGAACATTCAATGGAAATCGTCGATTGCCAAACACTGAATGTTCAAGAACAGTGGTCGATCACCAAAGCGACGAGAAAGTAAGTCTTTGACTATTGATTTCCGATCACAGAACAATCGAAAAGAAGGGATGTTTAGTGTAAAGCGTCAATCTTCGATCGTCGAATGGCTAGATCCACATGGTGATATTTCGGGACTTCGGGGATTAGAGAAATGGTATGTTCAGTTTCGAATGCCAAATACTCCAACTGATAATGCTCGGGTATCTTTGGGAGGCCATAACTTACAGACCCGAGCTCGTATTTTAGTAGAGTGGCGACCGATGGAAAACTCATGACGAGCAGTAACCAACGAAGATCCACGATTTAGGATTTGACATATTTAGGATGAACGGAAAATTGATGCCCCATCCCTAGAAAGGGTACTTAGGGGTTGGGTGTGTTTCAATTAATAATCCTTTAACATGATAAAAAACGTAAATACTCTAACATTGAATTAAGATTTATACTTATTGACTTAATTGGAAGACTCATTTCCATATTTATAATATTTTTTATGAATAGAACAAAGAATAACAAGATTTACATAAGCTCTAAACAAAATTAGCCCCCTAAATGACTGGTACAAATTAAGCTCCACAAGAACCATGGAAATCCATTACATAAGCTCTAAAGAAAGTTAGTGTACCCTTAATGGATAGTACAAAATAAGATCCAAAAAAACCATGAAAATATTACTTCTAAAACATTATTGAATATATTGTAATATACCAAAAATTAAAAAAATTGTCTTAATGTAAAGAGGTAGTGCAACCTAAAAAAAATAAAATAATATATATATATATATATATATAATTTCGAATCCAACCCTTGTAAAATGTATCTATAATCTAATAAACTATCTCAAACAATTAAAATATATGTTATATGTCATGAGTGCATACGTTATATACAATAGAATATGTTATATATTTTGTTTTATAAGTTATTATAATCAGCTGTAACAAATTCATCTCGATAGAAAAAAAAAAAAACCTTTAAAAATTATATTATATTTAATTTAATTAAGAATAGTAATTAAAAAGAGTTTTTTCTAGATTCGGGTGTTTGTTTGCAATGAGGATCGTTTGCTAGATGGGGTGTTTGATTTTTTCTCATTGGGACTGTGCCTATAACTTTGGCTTCTTAGTCTTATCTTCTTATGGCTTTTTGTGGACGAAAACCTTGTTCCTCCCTTGGTGGTTTGTCGCATGTTGTTAAGGAAGTTGTAGTTGCTACTGAATTCTATCATTATTTTGTCCCTGAGGATGACTATGCGACCATGCCTGCGTTGGAAGTCGAGGTTAAGTTGGTCAAGGAATTCAAAGAAGATGAGGAAGTTGAACAATAGGTGGGGGGGTAATCCTGAATCTAGGTTGCATTAGAACTCGCAACTCCAAGTTTTACAAGACTTTGGAATTTTACTGGCACACCAAAACAATGGTGGCTCTAGGCACGTTTCCTAAAGATGAAGATTTTCACCAGTTGAAGCATCGCATGTAGACTCTCCAGAATAATAACACTTATATTCTGTCAGTGGTGACCTGGATTGTTAAATGTCATGGAAGCTTCTTTCAATCTCATGTTACGAGCCTATCAGTACAAACATCTATGTATATTTTGCCCATATTAATATAATTTCCTCTTATTTACAAAAAAATAATAACTTTAAAAATTATATTATATTTAATTTAATTAAAAATAATACTTAAAATAAAAAACAATAAAACAAGCCCCGGATGGGGTGACACGTAGCTTAGGGGCCACAGGTGGATTTGCACTAGGCCATGGCATAAATGTCATTAACCGCCACCCACGAGCCGGTATTTACCATGGGGGACGGCCATAGTTGCAGGGGCAGGACGGAAGGACCTTTCCCTCGCGCGAGCATTTACGATTGCAGTGTTTACGGGATGGTAAGGGTTAAAGGTGGGAGGATGACTTCGGCTCTCGTTTATTTGGTTTTCGACTCGGCTCCGAGCTCTGTCTGGATGATCTGGAGCAGCCCAATTCTATTCACATCCAGTATATATAGTGACGTTCTGGCGCAGCTCTGCCTTCTGCATTTTATCAGGTGGCTCGGGGGCGGTCCAGCATTTCCGTTATATCTCTCTCCAACCGCCTCGAGACAGAGCACGCTTAATTTTCAATTTCCCTGCTCCTTCTTCATGGCCAGGAAGCGAGGTAGACCTCGCAGTGGTGCGGCCTGGGAGGCTCAAAAGGCGCAGAGGCATCGCAAGGATCAGTTGGAGTGGGCCTTGGCACTGGCGACGTCCATTCTAAGACAGAGAGCTAGGGCAGAAAGAATGGCGCGACTTGCCACCATAGCTGAGCCTGGTGTTGGATGTAGTCGAGACGTCAAAGGAAAGGTGCCGGGAGCCCTGCAGAATTCCGGTTCTGAGGAGGAGTTTCCCCCTTGCATTATCGTGGAAGACCCGTCCATGGAGGACTTGTCTATGGCAGACTCGTCAATTTGCGAGAAGACACGAATGGCGACCAATCTGGAAGCCTGCAAGCTCACTCCGACCCTGTTAGATGATACACCCGGTTGTATCGTGGAGGAAATTCCCTGGCTTGGTGATGAAACTTGCAGTTGCCTTGGCGCACAGGCGTTCGAAGAAGGCTCGAAGGGTGCGACGGCTGCGGTGGAGCAGATGGCGTTCGAAGGGGGCTCTGAAGCGGCGACGGACGTGGGTGGCAGCATGCATGGATCACTCATCCGAGATGAGCACCTGGCGCTCTTGTTTGACCTTCGTGGGCACCTGTCGGATCTGGAACATCGGGCTCTCCTCATGGGCCAATGCATGGACATGATCTTTGATGCGTTCTCCAATGCGCCTGCCAAGCGGAAATGCCCCCTCTGCGCGCAAGCTTTTTCCATCCTGGCAGGAACCACGCGGCAGAATAGCGAGGATGACAGGTCACCAGGCACCTAAGTTTCATATGCTATTTCAGTTCCTAGATTTATATGTCTTCTTAGTTCCTAGCTTTATTACTTCACTGTTTTATATGTATTTAGACATTTTGCATCTGTCCTGGTTTCCTCCGGGCAGGACAGATGCCACTCTGCTTTTATGGTCTTCATGCTATTGCTATTCGCCCTCTATATATGCTGGTTTCCGATAATCGGCAGCATTTTGGGTGGTTCCAGACCTACGCTTTTGTACACTCTGTAAGAGTTTTGTCTATCTAATATAGCAGGTTCTACTTTTTATTTAAAAAAAAAAAAAAAACAATAAAACAAATATAATCCATTTCCCTATAATAAAAACCTTAAAAAATTACTTTATATTTAATTTAGTTAAAAAGAAAACTT